>CAIGRB010055935.1:8126-44750 GCA_903798255.1 Fraxinus quadrangulata
AAAAAAAAAATCATGTTAAACGTGTCTAAACTCAAGCATCCACGATTCAACCCACGAACCCTAGGGCTTATATTTTGAAATAAATATATATATATATATATCGGACAAGTTCGAAATTGTGTCGTGTTGGCCAATTTACTTCAGTCTTACTAAATTATAGTACAAACCACCTCAAAATCAAGTCGATAAAACTGGTTTACAAGTTTGATGTCCAATGCAATTTTATCCAAAAGTCATTTTGATTAAATCTTTCAAGTGACAAGTCGCACTCATCGTTACCGTTGAGGAGGAGTTCTGAATTGACACAACGTAAAATAGAGAGGCATTGTAATAAAAAAACAGATAATAAATTTGGAAAATGCTAAAGAAACATAACACTTCACATGAGGTGTCCACCCGGCGCCCCTCTATTGGAGGGGATTATTGCCAAGCAGGAAGTTGAAGGGGCAGCTTTTGCTTTATAAATACAGCAGATACCTCTCTGCATTGTCTCTGCAAAACTTGCTGGTTGGTTAGGATTTTGTGTACACTACAGGCAGCAGCACATAAATGGCTTACTCTTCTTCCTCCTCTTTTTTTACTTATTTTACAGTGTTGTTTCTTGTTCTGTTTTCCTTTCAACTTCTGGGCGCCGCCGCCAAGCACTACCCTGTTCGCCACCGCCACATTGCTTTTCACAACTACAGAGATGCACTCACCAAATCTATTATGTTCTTCGAGGGACAGAGATCAGGGAGACTTCCTCCTAATCAAAGGATTAATTGGAGGAGAAACTCTGGGCTTTCAGATGGCTCTGCTGCTCATGTATGTGTTCATTTTTTCTTTTTTGCTAAAAGGCTGTCAGTTTTGCGATTTTTTGCTTGTTTTAACTGGGTTTTGTTTATTTTTGTTTAAATGACAATGCAGGTTGATTTGGTGGGTGGGTATTATGATGCAGGGGATAATGTGAAGTTTGGGTTTCCAATGGCATTCACTACCACCATGCTTTCTTGGAGTGTTATTGAGTTTGGTGGTCTTATGAAAGAAGAGTTGCAGAATGCAAAAGAAGCCATTCGCTGGGCTACAGATTATCTTCTCAAAGCCACTGCTCACCCTGACACCATCTATGTTCAGGCATTTCTCAAAATCCTTACGTTTTTATCCCAAACAATCCGTAGAAGGCCCAACGGGTCGTGAATTTCAACGTCCTAACCGCATAGTTTGACGGCCAGTTTAAAATTTTGTCGAATCTTATTCAGCAATAGGATGTGAAATTGGATTGTGTTTTGGGCAGGTGGGGGATGCAGGGAAGGACCATGCTTGTTGGGAGAGACCTGAGGATATGGACACTCCGAGAAGTGTGTTTAAGATAGACAGAAACACCCCAGGTACTGAGGTGGCAGCTGAAACTGCTGCAGCTCTTGCGGCAGCCTCTTTAGTCTTTAGAAGAAGTGACCCCACTTATTCCAAGCTCCTTGGCAGCAGGGCCATCAGGGTATAATTTATTCACGCAATAAAATATTTTACGCGTGTAACAAAATTCTTTTTGTACTATTAATCACACGTTCTCCTAAAAATCACTATTCAAAACTATTTTTTCTATAATAACGAGAGTGAGACAGGCTCTAAATATTAACAATTTAATGCAATAAAATTGAATTATTTTATGTATTTTTATGTTTGGTTTGTAGGTGTTCGAGTTTGCCGATAAGTACAGAGGTTCATACAGCAATGGGCTGAAACCATATGTCTGCCCTTATTATTGTGATTTTTCTGGATATCAGGTGATTCATTTTTTCTGTTATTTTCTTGCATTTTGCATTAGTATCCGTCCCTAAATTTATACGGAACAAGATAGTTTGCCGTGAATTTGTCACTAATTCTGATCATTCAAGGATGAGCTCTTGTGGGGTGCTGCTTGGTTGCACAAGGCCACCAAGAATCGAATGTACCTTAACTACATACAAGCAAATGGACAGAACCTTGGTGCTGATGAATCTGACAATACATTTGGTTGGGACAACAAGCATGTTGGGTCTAGAATCCTTCTTTCGAAGGTCACTTTCATTCTAAATAACTACTTTTTTAGTCTTTTTGTACGATCAATTGATGGTTACAATTTATGCTGCTATTTTCAGGCATTTCTAGTCCAAAAGGTTCAATCCCTCCATGATTACAAAAGTCAAGCAGATAACTACATTTGTTCCCTAATTCCAGGGACCCCTTTTTCTTCAGCTCAGTACACCCCAGGTTTGGCCCCCCTGCCCGTCCGTCCTTCCCTTTACCCATTCTTTTCTATTCGGTCGTGCCTAGTTCTGCATGCCGAACATGTCCTTAAAAGTTTAGAGACATTCTAATCGAGTGGAAGGAAATGTTATCAGGTGGGCTTTTGTTTAAGATGAATGACAGCAATATGCAGTATGTAACATCTACCTCTTTCCTGCTGGTCACTTATGCCAAGTACTTAACCTCTGCCCACATGGTGGTTAATTGTGGTGGAGTCACTGTCACACCAAAGAAGCTTAGATCACTTGCCAAAAGACAGGTATAAAAGGTTTCCTACTATGATACTTTCGAGTAAATTATTTGTTAATAACTTATTTTACTATAATCTTTCGATGTTCTCTGTACAGGTGGACTATTTGCTAGGAGACAATCCCTTGAAAATGTCCTTCATGGTGGGCTACGGTGCAAGGTATCCACTGAGGATACACCACAGGGGATCATCACTCCCTTCCAAAGCCACACATCCAGCAAAAATCCAGTGCTCCGCGGGGTTCAGTGTAATGAATTCCCAGTCCCCCAATCCCAACATCCTGATGGGAGCCATTGTTGGTGGGCCCGATCAACGCGATTGCTTCCCGGATCAACGGTCAGATTACGAGCAATCGGAACCAGCCACTTATATTAATGCACCCGTTGTTGGATCCTTGGCATATCTTGCTCACTCATTTGGCCAACTCTAAGAAATCATAAGATTACAGCCCTTTCCTTTTTCAGTTTATTGTTGATTAGTACTAATTGTGATTCGTATGTTTTTCGACGCAATGCATTAAGCTGACCATTAGATATCTGAAGATCGACAACTGTACCAGGCTAATTTGTTCGGGTCGGGTCGGGTCGGGTCTCATGACTGAGACTAAAGATTAAAGAATTTTGGAGCCATAAAATATTAATACGTGCACAGTAGTTAAGGTTGCACGGTCTATGATGTATGTATTCCTCATTAGTAAGGATGTGTTGAGGTATTTTATAGAGTAATGGAGTGATGTTAAGGATATAGCCCTAGTTTGAAACCCATTTTTTTCTTATTTTATTTCTCCATTTTTTTCTCTTTCTTCATTTCAACCACACATTCCATCAACAAAATAATATTACACATAAATCAAAAAAAATATCCTTACTTTTTAACTACACAATCTTCCATCAATCACTATTCCAAAAAAACTTTCCCACCCAAAATGGGTGTCAAACAGGGGCATAATCCCATATCGAATAAAAATGTAAACATAAACTAACTTATAAAAGATTGGACTATTCCTCTTAATAAGGTTGACATTTTAAGATGGAACCTCAATTTTTAACATGGTATCAGAGTTCATTAAGTTCTAATCAGTAATTCGATCCTATTAAAATTCCAAAAGATGAGCATACAGTTTTTAAGATTGGTCTGTTCAAAAGAGTCGCCATCTTGCGGTGGCATGTTAAGGGATATAATCTCATATCGAATAAAGATGTAAACATAATCCAACTTATAAAGGATTGAGCTACTCCTCTTAATAAGATTGGCATTTTAAGATGTAACTCCAATTCTTAACACGTTAAATATTAAATGATAGCATGGCTCGAGAGTTTAATGGGTATTTAATGGTTTTGATTTGCCGAAATTTTAAGTGAATAGAGTTTTCTCATTTTTCAACAATGATAAACACTATCCCCATCTCATAAAAGTCATATTTTCATTTTTCTTCCGTCTCAAATTATAATCATATTTCTTATTTGAGAGTGTAATTAATATATTAATTTTTTAATATGTCCATATTTGATGTGATTTGTTATCACAAATATAAATAATTTCATTATTCAATTGCAATTGGAACAATAAATTAAAAATAAAAAAAAAATCATCTTCCACCATATTTATTCATTTGTATATGTATTGGATGATTTTGAAATGTTAATTACCTTGATTTTCTTGCATTTAATAATAACTAGTACCAAAAATAGTATAATTACCATGAATATTGCATTCATAATTTAATTACCCGAATATTATTGTATTAATGTACTGCTATATTAGAAAAAATGATAGTAAAATTTATTGTTTTAACTATAACTAAATTTTCTTAATTTGTGTGAAAAAAGAAATATGAAATCTTTATGGGACGGAAGAAGTAGTAGTTAATTTTAGATTTAAAAGGTAGAAACATTTTGTTAGTTTGACAATAAATTAATTTATTAAAATTTCAAACCTAAAGGATGAAAATCAACTTTTTGTTTTTTTATTTTATTTTACGCGGATAAAAAAAAAGGATGTAGTAGTACAGTTTGTGGGATGAAATTTGGCGGGTAATGATTCACATCGTATACAGCATGTGATGTGGGGGATTGTGAGTCACGTGGTCTAAAGGCTGCACACACTGTACAATAATTCACATCGTATTTTTTTTAGGACTAGATCTCATCAAATTGCTAGAATCTCACGAGTGAATCAAAAGTTAAATAGCCTCACACTAAGCTTAAAACATTTGAAGAGAAGTCACAGTGAGTCGGGCTCTTCAAGCCAAAAGCTCACTTGAACCTTTTCAAGTTTTTTTCTCAAAAGCTAACCCTCCGTCTCCAAACGATATAAACACCGAGTCTTTTTTTTATTATTAAACACACTTCACGATCTATATACAAGAAACGAGTCGACTAAATGTTGTACAGCTTCAACATATTTATTACATTGGAGAGGTTCAACACGTCTTAAGTACCTTCAAGGTTTCCTCACATCCCTACAACAGAAACATCACTCTTCTACACATACATATAATTTGATCATTTCTTTAGGATCAGCAGCAGATTGAGATACTTCCTCTGCACCCTTTCTACTGTGGACCATCAACTGCCAAAGGAACAGATTTTACCTGAAACAGGAAATGGCCAACGCATTATAGAAATTGTGTATACCCGAGCAGAGTGAAAATAAATTACTTTGTGATGTTTGAAAATATTTATTATTAATGCAATCTATTACATCAGAATGTATATTGGCCAAACTTATTTATGCATTTCAATGCTAAAAGTACTACCAACAAGATAAGTAATCTCACCAATTCACGAAACTTGAGAATGTAGAACATCTCAAGATAACGTCGAGTTTCACGGCGCTCGAGTTTTGATACATATTTCCAAAAGCCATAGACTCCCGCCAACGTCATCAGCCTCTCGGAGTAAATTCTCCATGTATACCTTCACCAAAAAGGTTGAGGATAACCATGGACTACTAAAGCTCAATAATGCAAAACAATTTCTATAAATGAACCAACTTTAAAAACTGCAACCTACAGTTCACATGTTTCCCTAGGCTCCAACAAAATGTTAACAGGTTAAAATAAATAGCAATCTGTCAGTAAACTTCTGGTTTCCGTGATAGGTTTTGTGGTTCTGAATAATGCCCTGTATATATTCAAAGTGAGGTCACCTGTTTTGTTTTTCAAATTTTAAGATTGGATTTATTGACATCTATTCACTCTTTATGATTCAAAAAGAAAAATGTTGGGCTTAAGTTTTTGAAAAAGTACCAAGTTACTTTAAGCAACTTCTTTAACATGCTTGGCGAAGCCCAACAGAGCTTTTTTTTTAGACAACATGGTTTTCTCCGTTCATATTGTCAAAAAAATCTCTTTTGAGGGGTTTTTAAGCTTACCCAAGAATCTCTCTGTCTCTAAAATATTTGGAAATATTCCTTTTTCTTTGATTTAAGTAAGAAAATTACTTGTTTTGAAAGTATCTTACTTTAACGTCAATACAATTAACGGTTTATTTTCAAATTTGACAAGAAAATAAATTATTAATTTTAAAACCAACTTATTTTCTTACGAAATTGTAAAGCTTAATTATGTAGACATGCTCTTAATCATCCAGCT
Organism: Fraxinus quadrangulata; assembly: GCA_903798255.1. Classification (NCBI taxonomy): domain Eukaryota; kingdom Viridiplantae; phylum Streptophyta; class Magnoliopsida; order Lamiales; family Oleaceae; genus Fraxinus; species Fraxinus quadrangulata. The sequence continues at coordinate 14,237 of CAIGRB010055935.1, forward strand.
GCTGCAGAAAATCCAGTTATAAATCAACTACAAGAGATGGTGTCCTTCACAAAGTACATTACCTCTCGTGAATTCTTAGAAGAGATCCTTCAGAAATGTTAACCCAATAGCTTGGATCTTCATTGCATTTTTGAAAGAAATCCACCATTAGTTCAGCAGCCTTATCAGGATGATATGGATCAATGTGAAAACCGGAAATGCCATCTTCAATTATTTCCAAAGGACCACCATGGCAAGTTGCAAATGTTGGAAGGCCACAGGCCATGGCCTCAACCACCGTAAGTCCAAAAGCTTCATAAAAGGCAGGCTGAATGGAAAATAAATAATTGTTGTTTGGTAAAACAATTCATTCATTGAACACAAATTTAGATGCAATTGTCACAGGCAAATAAAGAAATCAACATAGATATAATGCCTAACTAAATATTTTTGTGTGTCCTCCCCAACCATAATTACTTAAACTTTTAGATGATGTGATTCAATATGGCATCATAGTAGGAAAGGTCTCGTTCTCAAATCACGTCGTCACCCATTTATAAAAATTGTGCATGTGTAAGGCCGTGGTGAAAAAAAGTAAATCCAACCATTGCGTAAAGGGGAGCGTTGAAGACTAAGAGCATGTTCGGAAGTGTTTACAAATGGTTTAAATTATTAATAGAAAGAAATGTGGTGAATAAGTGGGTAATAGTTGTGGGTCCTTCAAAATGTGGGGATAAAAAGCTGCTAGAGTGTTTATAAACAACTTAAATAAATAAATTATGTTGTCTCTCCTCTAACAACTATTCCTTATAGATGAGAAGATGTGAATTTAGATGCAATTTTGTCCAACAAATAAAGAAATCAACGCGAAAATCATACCTGAACAAAAATCCCTCTCTTGTCGGCTATGTAGCGATACAGTTCACCATTACGCGCTCGATTTGTTTGGGCTGCTATCCATCTTATCTGGCCGCCTAGATTGTATTGCTTAATTAGAGAGTGCATTTTCTCAATTTCTGCAATTTCTTCTCTATCATTTGATTTTTTTACATCAATGGAACCTGCCACCACAGCCAAGTTCGCCAATTCTCTGAGCTTGGGATTTTTAGCATAAGACTCCACCAATCCCATAATGTTTTTAACCCGGTCGAGCCTTGCCATGGAGAAAATTATGGGTTTCGACTGATCTTTCAGTATACCACTGCATCAAGCAGAGAACAGTTGAAGGTAAATTGAAAAGGCTATCTACAAATAATATCCTCCATTATGATACTTGTTTTCAGAGAGAGGAAATGTATATCAGACACTGCATCAAGCAGAGTACTGTTGAAAGTAAAGTAAAAAGGCTATCAACAAATAACATCCTCCATTATGTTGCTTTTCACAGAGAGGACATATATCCGATAAAATTCAAATATTTAAGCTATTTAGAGTAATTACAATAATGCTTTTGGGGTCAGAGCACGGATTTTCAGACTCCAGTCTCGAAACAATAACCATATAGTATGTCTTGTATGTCTCTACATATAGTGCAGATATCAGTAACAATTTCGAGACTTTAAATGTAGAGAGTTTAACATCATGAAATCTATTGCAGCACATTAAACATAAAACGTCAGGGTGTTTGGTAAAATTAGGCAAGTTTAGTAACTGAAAATTATACTAAAAATCAATGAAAAACAACACTAATATCAAACTTCGATTATGAATTTTCCGTTCTTCCAATCAATTTTTGTAATTTGAAGAAAATGCCTAATCAACCGGACACTTACATGTGCTCATCATTCTGCTCGGGATCATATAGCAACTTTTCAATTGTACCATGAAGAGAAGTCAGTCTTCTCTCCTTGTCAGAATATGGAAAATAAATGCAGTCATCTGCTCCCGGAGAAACTATATTAAACTTGGGATCAAACACATCGATGCCATGAACAACGCGGTATAGGCCTGGCAGAGTGAAAGCCGTATGACTTTCATACTGACCAACAGTATTTTTCCTGAAAATAGATCATCAAAAAGAACTGATGAGACCTTGAATTACCATTACTGAACACATCTGCATTAACAGAGCAAAAATAACATGAAAATAAAGTTGATCTAGAACATTTCCTTTTTTCCAAAGTGTAGTTGAAGTACAACATACTCAATCAAGTTACAAGATCTTGCAATAGGAAGTCATATATACAATTATATGTTACGGATTAAACCTCAACCCTAACACCAAGATAAGTAATAAACAATTAAAAATCAGAAACACACGAAGCAAATACATTATAGAGGTTCACCCTCAATGTTAGAGCCATGATAACAGGCTATTGCAAATTTCTCACCCTAATGAAGAATGTTCTAACAAGAGTTATCACGTCTCTGTCTTGTCTATTCAAGAAAATTCCCCAACACCCCTACCCAAAGGAGAAAAAAAAAAAAAAGAAAGAAGAAAATTCCTTATTAGGGTGAGATATACGAATGCACGATATAGCCATGTAATAGTGTACGGTTCTATTAGGCTCCACCCAACTACACTAGAAAACATTGGATTTCTTTTCATCTCTATGAGTGGTATCTCTACAATATGGCCGGAGAGCAATCACTCGAGTGCAGAACTGGAACGCATTGCACAATAGTACATTTTCACGAAAATATATTTCGGATTAAACCACCGCAAGTGTATGGTACGTTAACAAGTAATAAAATGGACTTTTTGACTCCGAGTATCGTCCCACGGAAATTGATTAATTCAATTCTTATTACATTAACCGAAACTAGAATAGAATGATTTGATAAAATTATAACTAAAATAATACTAAGTATGCAAAATTCAATTCTTATTACATTAACCGAAACTAGAATAGAATGAGTTGAAAAAATTATAACTAAAATAATACTAAGTATGCAATTATAAATGATTTAACTAAATTAAATGCAAAAGACGTTAAATATAATTTGAAATTTTCAAATGTATGATGAATGTACTAGGATCACAAATCCCTAAATAATAATCTTTTTAAACCCAGTTTTACACTTTGACACGATTGAAACATTGACGAATCAACGTTCCTAAATTATTTAACAGTCTCTCTCGAATAAAGTCAAACATATTCTTGTCGGCTATGATGGATGCGAACATACAAAAATGCATGAGTTTTTGTGAACACTTAGAGATTCACATAGAGCATAACAGTATATTTCTATTCCCTATGATGAATTATACCCTGTCCAACCTATTTCCCTTATTTCTTTCGAATGCATAAAATAAGTCACCACACTCACACAATTAACGTGCACAATAATCGTGAAAAAAATAAATCCATATAAACCATTCAAATAATCAAAACGTGTTTTTATTGTCAAGAATGTAAAACTAAGAAATAAAAATCATATTGCATAGTTCATCGTTCCCTAGTACAGAATTAACCTAGTCTAGCATGATGGAAATAAGAAAATCAGAAAAATAATGAAGAAACAACATCACCAATTGAATTTTTTACTTTAATCTTCGCTTCGCGGTGGTGTTCTTCCCGTTATTGCTCTTTTTCTCCTCTTAAAACTCTCATGCATATGTTCTCTTTCGTTCTGGATGACCCTAGGGTTTAAATAATGTCCTAAGATTTTCTTTTCATAAGAATTTTACTCGTACAAGGAAACCAGAAATTTCCCGACGAAATTGAACTATGCGACCCCATAGTTCAACAACATGCAACCGCATAGAACACAACTCAAATGGCCTTGGAATTCCCTGAAGCAATCTATGTGACCACATAGCATTGGAAGCTTCCAAATTCTTGCGTTTTAATCCTCGAACTCCGTTTTGCCATTCTCGACCTCTTTTCCCACTTCTTCTTCCAATGTTTCATTCCAATGGTCAATTTGTCCTCGTCATCTCCACGTCTTCAACTCCTCTTCCAGGTTATCTTTTCGATTATTTACATCTTGGTCCCTAAACTTTGGTTTTCTTTGGTTTGAGTCTTTTTTCTCCCTGTTTCTCCTAAATTCCGCCACATTCATCGGTACATATGCAGTCTATTCAGAGAAGGAACTTATGATTTGGACCCAATTAAATTTTTGACATTTTGCAATATAAAAAATTAGTACTATATAAAATTCAAGTGAAGAAGCATAGGAGCACCAACTTGCTCTGTTCAAAAATGGAAAATAAAAGCTCTAAAAGAAGTGAAAGAATAGATACAGTTGGTTTTCAATCAACTCTAATTTAGTTTTGTTTCACGTAAATTATTTTGGAATGAAGCTAAGGAAAAGAACGATCATAATAGCCGCAATTTCTACCTTATCATGCAAGAAAAATAACGGATATGGTTGTTATTATATTAATGGATAATGCAAAAGGTAGACTTACGTTCCTGCAATTTCCTGGTATGTACTTGTGATTATAAAATCTGAATTATTCATGGCTAGTAGATCGGCAGTGAATTGACAAGAGAAATGGTATTTGTCCTCAAATTTTTTCCAATATATGTCAGAATCTGGATACTTTGTTTTCTCCAAGGCATGTGCAATAGTGCACTGAATCGGGAAAGGAAAAAATAATTTTCAGAGAATTATTTCATGCAATCTATTGTGGCAGAAAAAAAAAAATCAATAGTCACCTGTGTGACTCCCGTCTTATAAGCTAAAAGGGATGCAACAAGATTCCCGTCACTGTAATTGCCTATAATTAGGTCCGGGGCCCCCTGCAGCTCTGCTGAAATTTCATTTGCAGAATCCTGATGATCAAACAAGGTAATGCAGATGATATGTTGAAAAAAATTGAAGACTGGACAAGATCCAAATAACACAATTCAATTAGTTGCATTAGTGAGGAAAACATATAAATGTGTAGTTGTTCCAGCCAGAGTGTGAATGGAAGGCATCGATGTCATACCAGAACTGTGTTAGAAGCAGGAAAAATCAAGCGATCCTTGTTGAAAATTATAAATGTAAACAAATTAAACTCCTCTCCTCTTTAACACATTCAACTTTTAGATGAGGTGGATCAACATGTTACTAGAGCACGCAAAGGTCCAAGATCACCACCACTCATGAAAATTTGACATTTCAGACCTTTGATAAAAGAACTAGTCCTGACCATTTTTGCTGCAAATGTTATCCTTTATCTTGAGCAGGATCTAAAGGTGTAGTGAAAATATGTAGCTAATTCGTAACTTAGGACTACAAAGAAACTAACATAGAAAAAGTAAAACACAAGCCAACAAACTTCACAAATATGAATTCTGAAAACTGATGAAGTTAGTTCGGTCTTACCTCAGCAAATTTTTCCAAGTAAGGCCATACATCAAACCTTGAAATCCATTTGCGGAGAATTCCATGCTCAGTTCTAAAAGGAATGCGCAGAATATGTGTATATTCACACCCGCTGACTCTTTCCAAGCGCTGGTTGCATGAGGTGCCTTTTGCATCAGGTATTAATCGAGTAACCTTGCAGAATCACGGAAAAACATGTTTACAGTAACAGAAAAAAAAGGCTACATTACCAAACAAAATAGAATAATGCTGAACTAACAGGGCGACGTCGGCCCTGTCAGTGAAGCAAAACCGAACAAAATATCCTATGTACGAGTATTAACAAAAATCAAATATAAAGTTTCTTGAGTATACAACAAGAATTCTAGGAGTGATTTTCAATCCTTGCTGCTTGATTCTCATATTCATCTCATTCTCCAAGGCACGCACTTGATCTAGAATGTATACAATCTGCATAAAAGCAAAAGGAGAAATCTTCTAAGTTCCTTTATGCTACAATACTAATTAGAGAAACACCAATTTTTTCATGACATTTCACATTCAAACCCACAAAACAAACAAACAATAAAAGATGTATTTCAAATGTTTTTGAAGAGGTGATCTATATTTTATCATTGATTTCCGTCTGTAAAACGATATAAACACTTGGACACATCCATGATTAAAATTTACTGAACTTACATTCCAGTTGGCAGATTAGTAATATAAAAGGCATGCTGTTCAGTCTTGCCAAGGATTATCAAACGTGTTTGGCTAAGCCTAATAAAAGTAGAGTTACTTTTAAGCAACTTGCCAAACATGTTTGAGCATTTTCAAAGTTATTTTGGGGGAAATTTTCAGTTCAAAATTCTCTAAAAATATTTACTTACTTTCTACAAAAGTACTTTTACCATTTAGCCAATCATGTTTACACACATTGAGATCGCTATTTGGAAGCATTTAGATTTCTTATAGTTTCCAGTTGAAATGTTGGAACTTATTAGTTAAGATGTGCAGTGTAATTGTTGCATCATCTGGAAGACTAAAGAATGATTCTGAGATATATAAGATTATACGAATCCAACACGTGTTCCCCATGCATTACAGCTACATAAAAATTGTTAAACCACAATTACCTGACCACCAGTATCAGGCAAGCCCAAGACATTTGCTTGGCCAAAATATCCATGAACCGACAGAATGACAACATTAAACACCATGGGTACTCTACCAAGAAATGTTTCTAAAGTGGAAGGGTCAGGAGCTTGGAGGATGTCAGAGAGGAGATGCATCATCTCCAAAACCCTTGCAGCCGTATCTCCCCAACCTCTCTCGAAACCCATCCCTTGCAATCTGCATTCCCAATATGTGTTATACTCTACTAAAGTATATATATATCTTGAAAGAATGATGCATATATGAAAACTCACGTATATTCAAATTCGGAATAGGGGGTGTCTGGTGGTAGCTTAGAGAGATAGTCCTCTGCCTTGATCAAAGCAGACTCGAGCCTCGATATGCGTTGTATCCGATCATTCAACATCAACATCTATATGAATAATGGAGTGTATTAAATATAACATAGTCATTTCATCTGGTAAAAAGCAATAATTTTATTTTATACTAGAACCTACATGCCCTTTATGCTTGTGTGCTCGAAGGAAATCAAGTAAAGGTTCCAAAGATTCTTTATTGCGAAACATGATTGAAGAAAGATGACGGTTGAGGAACTGGACACCATTACCAATGGACGAGGATCGAGTAGGGTGAGGAAATGTTGCATTGAATGGCTCAAAATCCAGTTCAAGAACATAGGGGACATCATTTCTGGCAAATATAGAAAATAGATCACAGTGAGCATCCAGAAATTACTCATCTTCCAAAACTAGGCAAAAATTTGACATCAATAAACAGGAAAGTCACTCACTGTCCATCCACAAGTTCTTCCTTGAATAGTAAATATTCAGAAACTGTCAATTGGTCGACACTGAGATCATACACATTGACGCGTACAAATTCCCAAACACCAGGCCTCGGTCGGACAGCTATAGCGACAAAAGGTGGCAGAATTATGGCTTCCTATCATCAAAATTAAAGCAGAAATTTAAGGCATTCAAATTTACAGTTCCAAGAAGAACAAAAGTTTCAATTTGCTACTCCCAGTTCCCAATATTTTGCTCATTTTTCCCACAAAATTGAATCGAAATAAGTACCCGGCCAACAAATCAATGGAACTACATACAAAATACAAACTGACAAAACCCATAATTGAGTTTTAACAATCCTTAAAAAGGTGAAATTAAATCAGTTTACTCAAGAAATAAATGATATGTCTTCCTCTGTTCAAAGTCAGTAAAATGCAGAAAGCTTACGGATTTTACTTTTTGACACTGCAGGCCACCACACTAAGACTAGATCAAACTCCAGGTACTTTTTTCTCGATAAGAAAATTTCTAAAAACCCACATATTTCTCTGAGATAAAATTAAAAAAGAAACGAGAATTAATTTGAATATTGAAAAAATAACCTGAGCAGACTTTAAAATTTCGCCAAAGGGTCCATCACTGAGTTTCTTCTTTCCAGCATCATCACAAACAATGTTGTCCAGCTCATCGATCAGATGATGTGGCTGCAGTATACCCTTCCCCTGGGAGACATATCTTCAAACAAATAATTTATTTTTTTATTTTTAAAGAAAAGAGTAGCGATCAGTAAACAGATAAAATGAAAATATAACCCCTAAAAGCAGTTTGTAAAAAAAAAATGTTATCTTACAACTGCCAGCTGACAAAAAGTTGCCAGGATTATATTTCTTGTCACGAATTTTCTTTTATAGATTTTCAGAAAATAATAATTTGAAGAAAAAAGTGTACCTGGAAAGGAGAGAGACCAGCTCGTTTCGGTGAGCAGAAAGAGTGTCCTCCAACCTCTCTCTCATGCTGGGTAATCTAGCTAATTTTGGAGTCTCCATTGAGAATTTTGGGCTATGATTTCTGTCTCCAACAAACTTAATAATTTTTTCCTTTTTTAGGGTTCCTGGAATTGAAAGAAAGTGCGAGATGATAGTATGTTACGTACTGGCAACAGAATTTATAGACCGAAAGAGAGAAAAACCCACACACAACGGAGTGATTTAGAGATACAGAGAGGAAGAAGAGTGAAGCCATTTGTATTGACAGCAAACAAGTTGGCATGAATTGATTGGTCAAAAAATTATTTATATTTTTTAAGACTTTGAAAGTGTACATTAGCCCCTGTTTGGTCCCCTTTTTGGGGTTGAAAATTTTTAAAATAATGATTGATAAAAAAATGTGTGGTAAAAAAGTTTTAAATTTGTGTAAAATATTATGTTATTTGATAAATGTGTAATTGAAATGAAGAGAGAAAAAAATTAATATAATAAAAAAAATGGGGGTCGAACGGTAAATTGATTGATGAAAAAATTATTTATTTTTTAAATTATCCAAGTGAAAAGGGCTCTATAGCATGATTGGAGAGAGAAAAGGTGGCAATTTTCTGTACATTTAGGTAAGGGAGAGTCCCAAATTCAGGCACCGTTTATTTTATGGGAAGACAGATGACTACGTCTCTTTCAAACGCAACTGAAGACTGTTCCAACGTGAAATTTTTTGAGACGTGATTTTGTAATGGGCAAGAAAGTTGAAATGAGGAAAAGAAATCATCGGTCTGGGACACGTGTGTACATGTCGTACGTACGAGAATGCAAGGATGGAACCGCTCATCTTCAGCCATGATCCAATCGCTACCCGATGTTTAGAGTTTCGGACATGTTTCTCTCGTATTTTTTCGGAATTTTTTTTTTTTTTGTCTTATATTCATTTTCAATTATACATATACACAATAAAATATGTTATACATAAATTCAAGAATTTTTCTATTTTTCAACCATACATACTCCAAAAATTTACTATGCAAGACAATATTTTTTCAAAATAATAACTACCAAACATGGGCATATAAGAATTTGATTACTCTTATGAAATGGAATTTCAATTTTTTACAACTTCAAACTTAGCCCTTATTTGTCTCTTATTTTTTAAAAACTTTCTTTGTACATATTCATTTTCAACCAACATTCACACAAAAAAAATACTCTGCACGTAAATCAAAAAATTTCATACTTTTAATCACACATTCTCCAAAAATTTACTATACAAAATAATTTTTTTCCAAAAAAATATGACCACCAAACAAGGGCTTAATTATGTGAATGTGAAGATGCTTTAAATGTGTGCACTAGATTGATCCGATTAGAAGTATGACCTTAGTTAAAGTCGAAAAAAATCATGATTGCTCACGACGTGTTTACCCGAGGGAGAGGTTGTTGATGCAGAGGAAGAGTTGGATGTTAATGGAGTGACTAATTATTTCTAGTTCCACGAAGATAGATGAATAGCTTCGCTCATGAATATTATTACACTTCGTGTTTTTTTTTTTTTTTAAATGGGTTAGAGCTCAAATAAAGAATATATGGTTTGCCTAATAAATGGGTAGGATGAGATGCAACTCCCTTATAAATTGAGGCACAAAATAAAAACGTGAAACAATTTACAATTCAGACGATAGGCAAAGGTAAGCATTTAACAATATGTATGAGTTGGCATAGTTGAAGTTGATGTCGATGTCAATTCAACCATGACTAAAAACTTAATATGATATAAACAGTGACATGTCAACAAGACACGTTATTATCGTACAATTATATTAAGAAGGTAATTTCAAAATATTTCATACACGAGGACCAAGGTTAGTCACTAGCCTTATAACTATAAACTAATCATTATGGTCGCTACACTTTTCAGTCTCATTTTTCGCTGATCTCGGTCCAATTCACATAATTAGATACTTTAAAATTAAAATTACACATACGCATTCTCTATTTGTTCCAAGTATATCATTATTTCTTAGCATTGAACATTGTACAGAGCTAGAGTTTAATATTTCGCTATAGTTGAACAACTAATTTTCAATAATAGAAATCACAACTTTGAAACCTAACCCATCCAAAGCGTCATGCTGCTAAGCCATTAGTTGAAAAGATGGGTTTCCAGTTCAATATCACAAGATTTCAATTGAAATGGGAAAAAAAATTGGTCATTGTTACGTAGTAAGATGTCAATTGAAATGGAAGCTTTAAAAAAATAACCTCAAAATTTTATCCACAAGTTAAAAAAAATTGTAGTATAACAACATGTCCAAATTTAACCGCATCGAAAAGATAATGTATTGACAGTTAATATATTTATTTATTTACCATAGGAAGTTTGGCAGTTAATGCGAGTTTTTTTTTTTTTTTTTTNCGTTCTCTTATATATTGTTCATTATGGGAGAGTCTACGCTCATCTTGCCTCTCGCGCATTACTGTGTAGTCTCTCAAAATTCAAACTCAAAACATCTGTTTTATGACAAATTTGAGTATAGTGTTTTCCATTGCTAATACGTCTAGACATCTAACCACGTAAGTGAAATGTGATTAACTGAATATGGATATTAATATTGAATTCAACATTTAAAAGAATCACTAACATATACAAATGTTGTCATCTTCTGTTTCATGGGATATATCTGGGGAGGTATTGTCATTTGTTGAAAACTTACATGTATTAAACCTCTAGATAAATCTGTCTATTTTAACCTTTTGTTCTAACATTTACAAAACTTGTTGAGAAACAAAGTTTAGCTGGAAAGATTAAAAATACAATAAATGTGCAGTACACTTTATGTAGCTAGTAACCAATTATAAGGAAATTGAGTTACAGGTAATTTAGGATGTGAGTCATTATTATTGGTAGCAATGCAAAAAATAATAATAATAACTTTAAAAAAAAAAATTGTTGATTGCCTTAAGAAACATTGTTATTGGGGAAAAAAATGAATGGGAAGGGGAAATTTAGAGAAGGAAATGATGAAACGTGTAAAAAATGGCGATAGTTGCGTGAATAAAAGGAAAAAAAATAAATTTGAATTTTGACGCCGATAGCAAATCGTGACATGTGTCCTGCCTTTTATGTTAGCCTTTTTTAATTTTATAGTGAAATCCAAGTTTTAATGCACCTTTATGGTGAATCAAAAATAGAGAATTAAGAGATTATTTATTTATATCATTTTATTCATATTTATTTTAATAAATAAAAAATCACTCTTTACAAAAATATGGACCAATATTTAGCCCTGATAGAAATTAAAATTCAAATCTTAATGTAAGTCAAAATCAATAATTAATTTTAAATTACATATTTTATAGGATTCACAACTTTTTCTATTTCATATTTTATTATTTTGTATCAAAATCTGTTAAAAATCTAATTTTAATTTTCATCAAATGACGCTTAGAATTAGAACTGATTGTACAACCACAATACACAAACAAACTAGGATTTTGTTACATGCAATGGTACGTTTGATGGATATTATTGAGGAAAGAATGCATTTTAAATAGTGAAATGATGGAAAATATGTGGTTAAAAAGTAAGGAAAAATTATTGATGTGATGAAAAATATTTTTTTATTGAATATTGTGTGATTGAAAATGAATTTTGAAAAAATATATTTTGAAAGAATGTATTTCAAACATGGGCTAAATAAAAAAATATAGATAATATGATGTGGGAGAAAAAATTGAATGAAAAATTAATTATATTTTAAATTGATAAATGATAAAGAATGTCTACGTCACGAAATTCATCATCTAAATCTTCATGCACCAACCAAAATATCCCAACGCTCGTCTCTCTCCGTCTGTGAATTACCCGTCTCGCTAACCACGCCCTCCAAAAAATATGGTTCTGCATTTTGCGCCGAATAAGAATATTTTTTGTTCACCGTTCCAATTTCGTATTCAAACAAAATTGAGGCTCTTTCTCTCTAGATGTATATATTGTTGCATATATAAGCACACGAGTGATAATTGTATAATATGTGTGTACGTATCGTGTGTTCTGTTTATAATTTCTTAAGAACCTTCGGAATTAGTTGGTTGAGATTTTTGTCTGAACACTATAGTTTTAGTTTAGTGCGTGTCGATCAATGTGCAGTTTCTGTTTCAATGCTTCAAAATAGGAATGGCTTCTGCTTCTTCAATGTCAGGTAAGTGTTGTTTTGGCCCCTGATTTTCGGTGTTTGTCATGTATATGAAATTATCTGGTAAAATGTCGAATGTGTAAGTGGATTGTGGGTCTTGACAGTGTCAGTAGAATGCTTGAATACATTTAAGGCTTCGAAAGGGGATGCAAGCGGTAGATACAATCACAGTGTGCTTTCATGTGCGTCGAAGGCTCCAAGAATGCTCACTGGATTTCTCGCTAGCACCGTGCACCTCCCCAAGCTTTTCGACAAGCTTCAACGAGAATTCGCAACTGACCAGTAAGTATTTGGAATTTACTATGTTGGAGTTCATATAAAAAAATTAAGGATGTGCTAGCTAGAGATTATTTGAGCATTGCGACTGAAATTTTTTAAAGGGATGCAGTTTAGGAGTTGTAAGATTATTTTGTTGAACTTCCAGTTTTGTTTAACTAAATCTTTTTAGACGCAGTGGAGCATCAAAATAGATTATGTAAAACATGATTCTTTAAGGTAGAATTCAGCAACCTAGATCAATCAGAAATCAGTTGAACTGGAGCCGTTTTCCAACTGTTTTTGCAACTGATTTCGGTTGGAATCTTCAACTATATGGAGCCTTATTTAGGTAGTTAATAACCATTTTTTATACCTCTTTGTGTCTATAAATGGCTGCATTTATTGTATGAATAGTGTAACTCGAGAATGAGAGAAATTTTGTGATTCGTAGTAGGAAGTGGAGATTGGTGAGGACAATCTGAAAATTCTTCCACTGATTCATATTGTATGAATGAAAAATCTTGATGAATACAAGGCTGAAGAAGTTACCTTCCTGTTTTCAATCTGTTCTCTGTGTTTATTTCTCTGCCGGTTTATTACTCTGTTTCTGCTCCATTTTCTGCTGTTTTTCTGAATCTGTCTTCTTCTCCACATCAATTCTGCTTGTACATTTTGTGCTGCCTGACATTCTGTATTAAGTTCAGACTTAGAACAAGCCATTACAGCCCCAACAATTGGTATCAGAGCTGGACATTGACAACCTGAAAAAAAGGGCAGAAAATCAAGTCTGAAATTCTGTTGTTTTCCTCTTCTTCCTAACTAGTTGCACACATCATTTGTGAAGAAAGATTCCTGGCCAGAATCTTAATCACATCATGTCAACATCCAAGTTTGAAGTGGAAAAGTTTGATGGCAAGAATGATTTCAACTTATGGAGAGAGAAGATGATGGCACACCTTGGCAATCTTGGGTTGGAAGAAGCTTTGAAAGAGCAATCTGAAACTGATGCTTCAACCAAGGCTGACACCTTGAAGAAGGCAAGAAATACCATCATCCTTAGCCTCTCTGATACGGTTTTAAAGAAGGTTATCAAGGAGAAGACAACCTTTGAAATGTGGAGTAAACTAGAGGAGCTTTACTTGACTAAAGCTTTGCCAAACCGAATCTATTTGAAGCATAAGTTCTATAGCTTCAAAATGGATGAATCAAAGTCAATTGATGACAACATTGATGAGTTTTCAAAGCTGGTTTCAGATTTGGAAAATCTTGAAATTGAGATTGAGGAAGAAGATCAAGCCATTTTCTTGTTAAATTCATTGCCACCAGCCTATGATCATCTAAGAGACACCATCAAATATAGCAAGGAATCCTTGACCCTCAAAGAAGTTGCTGCAGCAGCCTACTCAAAGGAATTGGACCTGAAATTGAATGGTAAGATGACTAGAGAAGTGTTGAGTGTGCAAGGAAGGAAAGAAAAGAGAGTGTACTGGATTTGTCATCAAGAAGGACACTTTAGGAAGCATTGTCCACAAAGAAACAAGAGGTGGATGAAGCAAGGAAAATGCTAATGCGTTTGGAGATTGTGAAGTCGTTGAAGTACTTGCTATAACAAGTGCAAGCCACAGCAAGGTTTGGATAATGGACTCAGGTTGTCCATTTCATATGATACCAAGGAAGGAACTTTTCATTGATTACAAACCGGTTGATGATAGCAAAGTGCTATTGGCAAATGACAACACGTGGTGATTGGTGTTGGCTCTATCAAGATAAAATTGTGGGATGGATCTTCAAAAGTTCTAGGTGGAGTGAGACATGTACCAGGACTGAAAAGAAATCTGATCTCACTTGGAGCACTTGTCAAATCCGGTTGTGTGTATAAAGCTCAAGGTGGAGTGTTAAATGTAATGGAAAAGTCTGTGGTGATCATGAAAGGAGTCCTACAACAAGGCATTTATGTTTTGAAAGGAGGTGAAGTTGAGGTTCCAGCTACAATTGGTCTGTAAATTCTCCTCAAGAATCAAGGTGGAGATTGTAAAACATGATTCTTTAAGGTAGAATTCAGCAACCTAGATCAATCAGAAATCAGTTGAACTGGAGCCGTTCTCCAACTGTTTTTGCAACTGATTTCGGTTGGAATCTTCAAGTATATGGAGCCTTAGTTAGTTAGGTAGTTAATAACTATTTTTGATATCTCTTTGTGTCTATAAATAGCTGCATTTGTTGTATGAATAGTGTAACTCGAGAATGAGAAAAATTCTGTAATTCTGTAATAGGAAGTGGAGATTGTTGAGGACAATCTGAAAATTCTTCCACTGATTCATATTGTATGAATGAAAAGTCTTGATGAATACAAGGCTGAGGAAGTTACCTTCCTGTTTTCAATCTGTTCTCTGTGTTTATTTCTCTGCTGGTTTATTCCTCTGTTTCTGCTGCATTTTCTGCTGTTTTTCTGAATCTGTCTTCTTCTCCACATCAATTCTGTTGGTGCATTCTGTGCTGCCTGAAATTCTGTATTAAGTTCAGACTTAAAAGCAAGCCGTTACAGCCCCAACAGATTACATGTAGTCTTTGCGGAACTTTATTGTAATAGTTCATTTATTTGCTAATAATTATACAATCAATAGCTTCTAAATATCTACTATGCTGTATGGACATGATTTCAAAAAGTTGCAGATGTCTCAGCAATGAGGAAGTTAAAGTGGTAGTAGGCAAAGAACTACTGGGTACAAAGGCAAATTAGCACCAACAGACAGTGATACCGATTATTTGTAAATTGTATCCTTGTATGCATCTCTAGTTTTATGATCTTATAGAAAGGCTGCAAGTTCTTCAGTAGCCATGGATCTTTGAGAGAATCATGGTCAAGAACACAATGAGGCCGAGCTTGACGAAGGACAAACCAAAGAACCAGGTACATGAAAACCACGACAGGGCTGAGAGTGCCCCTATTAGTATTCTCCGCCTGGATAAGTATGCGTGTTGATTATTGTGTGTTTCAGCAAGTTCCACCATATAAGTCATCTTTGAATTGCCTTTACCATCAGTGGACAATTCTGGAAGTGATTCTTCTGCGCACTCTGTATTAAATTCTGGGGAGGAATTCCCTGTTCCTACTGAACTCTCTTCAATTGTATTGGTAAGATCTTCTTCATCCAAATCATCTCTGTCATTGTCTTCACCCTTCTCTTCATCTTTGCTGATTTGCATAATTGGATCATATTCTGATGTGTCAATTCCTGCACAAATTGTTTCTGATGCTTCCTCAATTTCCTTTTCAGCATTTTCAATTTCTTTCTGTTGACAGACTACTAATTCCGTCATGCTGTTTTCTTTCATCTCCTGATTTGCAGAAGTTCCCGCATTTGTTACATTAACTCCAATATCTTCAGTTGAAAGCTGCTCGTTCATAGAGTCTTTGTCAATAGCAATTCCCGCCATAATGTTGGACGGATAGCTGATAATTGGAAAGGAGAAGGTTTGCACATCCTTCACATAATCTTCACATTGACCATTTTCAGCATTTTGTTCATCAATATTACGAGATAGTTTTTGTTCACAATCTTGGATTCCTGCATCAGGATAATCACATTCGTCTTGTTCAACCAATTGCACTTCTGCATTGTGAATGCCCTCATCTACTTGAGCAGTCTCAATAGCTTTATTTCTTTCACTTTTTTGAACAGTTTCAATGGGCAGTGAACCTTCTTTGTTGTCACAGTTTACGTTTTCATGTCCGATAATAGGTCGACTGTCAAAAACAGACGGTAATTCTTTCCCACCTTCACCGTAATTCTCCAAAACTGTAGTTACTGGCATGGAACTACCCGTGCTGACAATTTCTTTATCATGACATTTTTTAGTTTTCTCTTCACTAAATTGCATCTCTACAGCATTCTGTTTTCCTTCACTATTCTCTTGCATAATTTGGATATCTTCTGCCATGATTTTATCAATATAAGCACCGCAAATGGCACCATCTCCTTTGGCCAACTCGATTTCTACTTCATTTTTGTGCATTTTGTTCTTTGACTCGGGTTCAAAAAGCAATTTATCATCAAATGTTGGCAGACGGAATTCTTCCTTAATAACAGTCACAGAGCCATCAGCAATAGGCTTCTCATTCTGAATTAGGAAATAAAGCTATGAGAATTCTGATATATAAAAGTGTTTAGATCATTGAAAAAGTTCCATAATTTTACTTTTCTCTTGCAACTAACTTGATGGAGTTCGACAAAATTGGAATGACACCCAGAAGATTGCAAGGGATATGCAGAAATCGAGAATGGCTCCATGTTTATTTTTTTAAAAAGAAAACCTTGATCAGGCACATCCCAGAAAGATTAACAATCAGCATCCGTTTTGTTAACAGGGTGATATGGAAGAACATATCAACATAAAGAAGTCAAGAATTAAAATAGAACTACCATTATCAAGTACTCGGTAAAGACAAATGAAGCAGAAACATCCTCGATCTCATCCACATCTGCTCCTCCTGTGCTGAAAAGTTAATTCAATTTGATAAACAAATTGGTGGTGATAATATTTTATGAAAAAATCAATTAAATAGAAATAATTTCATATACCATGGGTTTTTCTTTTCCGACAGATGTGTATGAGGAAGAATAAACTGTATTTCTTTGCTAGCATTATCTTGACCATTCTCATTCGCAGGGAGTTCTGTTGGCCAGGAGAAGGTTAGCACGTCCTTGACATAATCTTCATATTGACCGTTTCCAGCATTTTGTTCGTCATCATTACAAGAGATTTGTTCATAATCTTGAACAATTTCTGCATCAGGATGATCACATCCTTGTTTAACCAATTGCATTTTTGATTTGTGAATGCTGTCATCTACTTGAGCTGTCTCAACAGCTCCATTTCCTTCAAATTTTTCAACAGTTTCAATTGGTAGAGAGCTTTCTTTATAGTCACTGTTTGTGTTTTCATGGTCGATAATGGGCCAACTGTCAATAAGTGGCAGCAATAATTCTCGCCCACCTTCACCATAATTCGTAGCAATATTTCCTGGCATAGAACTACACGTGCATATTCTTTTATCATCATCACGAAAATTCTCTGTCTCATCTTCTTCTTCACTAAATTGCATCTCTACAGCATTCTTTTTTGCTTCAAAATTCTCTTGCATTTCTTGGTTATTTTCTACCATGATTTTATCACTATGAACACCCTCAGTGGCGTCATCATCCTTGGTTAACTTGATTTCTTCTTCACGATTCTTCATTTCGTCGTTCAGCTCAGCTTTAAGAGGCAATTTATCATCAAATGTTGGCAGATGGAACTCTTCCTCAATAGAAGTCACAGAGCCATCAGCAATAGGCATCTCATTCTGAATCAAGAAATTTAAGGTATGAGGATTCTGACTTATAAAAGTGTTTAGCTCAGTGGAAATGTTCCATATATTTTACTTCTCTCTTGCAACTATCTTGATCGACACTGATAAAATTGGAACAATAGAGCGAAGATTGCACAACATATGTAGAAAACGAGAACTGATCCTTTGTTTATTTTAAAAAAATAAAAAATACTTGATCAATTACATCCAAGAAATATTAAAAATCAGCATCTATCTTCTTCACAGGGTGACATGGAAGAACATATTAACATAAAGAAAATAAGTATTAAAATAGAATTACCAATTTCTTGTTCTCGGAGAAGACACATGAAACGGAATCAACCTTGACATCCATATCAGCTGCTCCTGTGCTGAAAATTCAATGTACTTCGATAAACAAATGATAGAGATAATAATGTATGGAAAAAATCAATTACATAGAAATAATTTCATCTACCATGGACGTCTCTCTTTGCTTGCATTTACTTCATCATTCTCCACGTTTAA
Source organism: Fraxinus quadrangulata (assembly GCA_903798255.1). Lineage (NCBI taxonomy): Eukaryota > Viridiplantae > Streptophyta > Magnoliopsida > Lamiales > Oleaceae > Fraxinus > Fraxinus quadrangulata. The sequence goes on from CAIGRB010055935.1 coordinate 32,673, forward strand.
TGTCTCAGGAAGTTCTGTTGGAAAGGATAAGGTTTGCACGTCCTTGACATAATCTTCACATTGGCTGTTTTCAACATTTTGTTCGTCATCATTACAAGAGATTTCTTGTTCATAATCCTGAACAATTACTGCATCAGGATAATCACTTTCTTTAACCAAATGCATTTTTGATTTGTGAATGCTGTCATCTACTTGATCTGTCTCAACAGCTCCATTTCCTTCAACTTCTTCAACATTTGCAATCAGCAGAGAGTTTTCTTTCTTGTTACTATTTGTGTTTTCATGTTCATTAATAAGTCGATTGTGGAAAACTGGCAGTACTAATTCTTGCCCACATTCACCATAATTCTCCGTAACAATATTTCCGGGCATGGAACCACACGTGTTGATACTAATTTCTTGATCAAGACAATTCTTAGTCTTCTCTTCTTCACAAAATTGCATCTCTACAGCATTCTTTTTCCATTCAATATTCTCTTGCACCTCTTGGTTATTTTCTGCTAAGATTTTATCAATATGAACACCCTCAATGGCTTCATTATCCATGGTTAACTCGATTTCTACTTCAGGATTTTGCAACTCCGGTTCAAGAAGCAATTTATCGTCAAATGTTGGCAAATGGAATTCTTTCTTATTAACAACAGTAACAGAGTCCTCAGTATTGGTACTGCTTTCCAGTTTTTTAGTATTATCAGAGCAGCAAACCTCTTTTTCCTTATAAGCAGGACCTCCTGTTCCACCATTAATTTCAAGCATGGGCTTTTCATCCTGAATCAGCAAATTTAAGGTATCAGGATTCTGATATATGAAAAGCTTTTAGCTCAATAAAAATGTTGCATAAATTTTACTTTTATAGTAATATGTTGTTGGTCACTTAACTTTTGGCAAAATTTCAAGTTGTTGCTAAATTCATTTTCTTTCAAAATGGTTATTGAATCTAAATTTTGATGCAACTCGATTAATCATTAGTGTCACTAATGGAAATTTTGATGGGCAGTCTAGCTATTGCCAACTAAGCTGCAACGTCAACTTTTCCGTTGATCAAACTAATAAACATGTAAACGTGGCCGGGATGATGAAATGGTAACAAAATTTTAAGTTACCAACTAGAAATTTCATTAAAAATTAAGTGTCTGCGTGTGCTTTTAGCCCTTCCATTTTCTCTTGCAAACCAACTTGATCAAGTACATGCCTCTCTTTCAGGATATCCCATAAAACTGGAACGATACAGAAGCATGCACCTCGAGAAATGACCAATTGTCTTAGGAGAAGGGGAAAGAAGAAAACTTGATCAAGTTTTGCCAAGAAATATTGGCTATCAACATCTATTTAGTGTCCACAGTATAATATGTAATATCATCAACATAAAGAAGGTAAGAATTTGAAATAGGATTACCAATTTCAAGTTCTCAGTAAAGAGAAATGAAGCTGAATCATCCTTCATCACATCCATATCTGGTGTTCCATTGCTGAAAATTCAATTCAATCAAATCCATTAATATAAAATTATAGTACATACTTCATTAAACAAATTGATGATTATTATAATTCATGGAAAAGGTAGAAATAATTTCACATACCATTGATGGTTCTTTACAGACAAAGGTGTAGTAGGAAGAATAAATTCTCTCTCTGCGCTTGCATTATCTTGATCATTCTCCTTGTTTAATGTCTCAGGGAATTCAGTTTGTAGACTCTGCTCCACCTCCTGGTGGCTGTGGCGGTTCTTGCCAGATTTCTGCCCCTTTTTCCTGACTATGAGGGCAGACGCTATAGCGGCAGCAGCAGCCAAGGCGGCTAAACCCAACAAAATCACCGCTCCAGTGCCGCCTCCGGCTTTGCCTATTTTCATTGTCATCTTCTTCTTTTCTTGCTCATGGTATGTATTTTTGGACTCCATATTCCTGCACTTCTTTTACTTATAATATGTTATCTCCAAGTTTCTGGGATTTCAATCTCTGGTGTGTTTCTCAATGCGTTCTTTCATCATTTCGGGATTTTCAATGTTGTGTTGGAGATAAAAATGTACAGAAGATGGTACTAACCTTTGACTGCAAAGCCATATTTCATTTGACAAACAATTTATTTTTTCAATTTTCTGTGTCTTATACAAAAGTATTACCTACACTTTCGGGGAAACTTAAAATTTGTCATCAGCTGATGACTCGCGTGACACGCGAGGAGCAAATAATTATAAAACTAAAACGGACAGTACTAAAGAATAGGTTGAAATGCTCATGCAAGGCATGTGGTGGGTTAACAAACCCCACAATAATTGGCAAATTCTTTGCTACAGCATTTGATATGTTGACGTTGACGTGTGTTGGACTGGACGTGGTTGAAAATATAAGTGTTGTAGGGATAGATCACGAATTCGATAGTCATAGTGGACTAAAATTTAAACTTAGGTTAAACTTGAGAATTTGTTTCGTAAAAGAAGAGAAAAAGTGTTGTATAGTATCAGACATGATTGAAAGAAAATGGAGTCAATATCTTGTATTGTCCTCTTTTATCTACCGAAACGAATTTTCAAGTGTTTCGTTCATTAGAGTTTGTTGTACAAGTTAGAAAGAGAGTACTTCTAAGGCAAAAAAGCATTCCAAGAAATAAAAGAGTTTACATTAAATCGACGAATAATATATGGGAAAAAAAGAAAAGAAAAGACAAAATTGAAATTTAAAAAGCAGACAAATGATATATGGATTTCGGTCCTCATACAAGATAGATAAAGTTTCCTACTTTGTCAGCCAACCTAACAAAATGAAAGGACTTTTGTTTGGCATTTATGAATTATTCAACGGACCAAATGCTTCTAGTGATTTCTACAACATTTTCTTCCACTAATAATCCAATAAATCACCAACCTTTTTAACGTTTTCACGTGTATTATAAGTATGTTCACGTCAGAAATTGTTAAAGAAGTTGAATTTTGCCTTTGTTCAGGTCGAATAGTAACTCATAAACTCATTCGGCTCTCAACACACATTGAAATATGTGATCCATAAGACTGCACTTGAGTTGTACTCTCTAATTTTATCTCTAATGCTCTCTTCTTATATTATTTTCAGTCTCTATAGTTTTACATGTTATCAACGAAAATGAGCTCAATAAAAATAAAATAGAAATTCGAGACCAATACTGTAGAAAATTGGTAGAACCTGGACAGTCTGTACAATTGTGATCAATCATTGATATCTCAAAGTTTCATGGTCCGATTGTTGTTCTTCAATCATTGATAAATCGTTGTTCTTCAAATATGACGATTAAAATCAAGATCCAATATTCATTAGTGAAAACTGTCTACATGAACAATTACGAATTTTGATTATACTACTGAGATCTATAGACTATTTGAAGATTTCTACATCTATTAAATTTGAAAAGTAGTCCAATTTAATTGCTCCCTTAATAAAACAAGTTCATTCATTAAATATTTTTTTTATATTATATATCAAATCGTTTGAGATTATTCATAATATTATTTAACGATGTTAATGCTCATGAAGAAATATAACCAAAATCGGTATTTATTCTAAACGAATACTATTTTAACATTCTCGAAAAAACACAACCTACTTAATGTACATATTTTAGAAGAATATCACATTACTAATCCTAAATAAGCATAAAATAATACATAGTAGTATTTTTGAAGATTACCATGTTGTATTATTGAAGAAACACAAATTTATACATATTAATATTTTAGAAGAATATTATAGTTAATTTAAATATATCAATATTTTAGAATCTACATGAACAATCATCACTTAGAATATATCAATTTTCCAAAAGAGTATTATGTCATTGCTCTTGAAGAAGCACAGCTCTGTATTAAAACAATATTTTGGAAGACTATTGTGTAAATACTTTTAAAAATATATTGTTGTTCTTGAATAATCACAAATGTATTCATATTGTGATTTTATATAAGAATATTATAATATTGCTCTCAAAGATTAAATCTTTATATAGTTTAAAATTTCAGAATAATAAATTTTTTTTTTGCTCGTAAAGGCACACAACATTTTATTAATATTCGTGTATAATATTATTTGTTGCTAAAGAGCACGAATTACAACTTTCAATAATCTTTAAAAAATATTAAGTTATCTCCTGAATAAGCGTTCTTTTGCATGAATAAATATTTTCAAGTATTCTTTTATTGTACTCGCAACGTATTACTAGCCCCGATAAAAATTATATGATTTGATCTCATGAAGAGATATTACCTAAATGTGAATTTTATGAATAAATATTTATCATTGCAGGAAATTACACAGAAAATTTTGTGCCATCAGTCATGAACCAATACTTGACACATTATGCCCTCGTTCGACAATCATTATTTGAAAGCTCCTTTTCCTATATTCTCATTTTCAACCAAGCATTACATATTAAAAAACTCTGCACGTAAATATAAAACTTTTCACAATCTTTTAACCACACATTCTCCTAAAATCACTATTTAAAACCTTGTTTTTCTTCAATAATGGCCATTAAATAGGAGATATATTATATTGGTTTTGCATGACATTAACTTGGACCAGAATTTATGGACATTATGTTAATTTTATATCATGGACGAAGTTAATGATCATCCACTTATGTTGTGTTATGTTATCTAGTTATCACTACAATATAAAAGAGGCAAAATTTTGGCGGCCACGTGTCGCAATTTTCCATCGTCGTAATTCCTTTTTTTTTTTTTTCACTGGAGTTTTCATCAATCACCTCCTCTTCAAGCAACCCATTTTCCATTTTCACACGCAATTAATTTCATCCATTCTGCTCTCCATCTTCCGCTCTCCATCTCTATTTGTCTCTCTGCCATTGCCTTCGCCCTGTGAACCCTATCTTCTCTCTCTCTCTCTCTCTCTCTTTTGTTTTGTTGTTGTTGGTGTCGCAATTTTTCATCGTCGCAATTCCTTTCTTTTTTTCATTGAAGTTTTCATCTATCACCTCCTCTTCACGCAACTCAATTTCCATTTTCACACGCAATTAATTTCATCCGTTTTGCTCTCCATCTCTGTTTGTCTCTCTGTCACTGCCTCCGCCCTGTGAGCCCTTTCTCTTTTGTTTTGTTGTTGTTGAGTTTCTACTATATTTTTATAGATTGATTGGTGATTTACAGATTTAGTACGGTGATTTGTGAGATGTTTAATTTTAACATATGCAGTTTCTACGCATGTGCTTGCATTTTTTGTTGGAAACATCGTTTTTTTTTTTAATTATAGCTGCCATGGGTATTTTTATTTCTTTGGATGCTATAAGACTGGGCTAGCTTATTCTTAGGGGTTTAATTTTTTGCTTTTAGTTATGAAAACTTTGATTAGTTAGGATTATAGTTGGTGGAAAAAAAAGAGGGTCTCCGTGTGGCACGTGCGGCTTGGAGGCTTTCTCCGTGCCACACGGAGGTATCTGTGTGCGCACGGAGATGTCCGTTCCGTGCGTGAACGGAGACCTGTCTTCGTGTGGCATGGAGAAATGTCTCCGTGTGGCACGGAGGTATCCGTGCGCACATGGAGATGTTCGTGAGCGCACGGAGGCTTTCTCCGTACGCGCACGGAGACTTGGTGTCGCCCTTTTTTTTTTCTTTTCTCTTTCTTCTCACAATGCTAACAATAATATTTTCAATAAAATTTCAACTAACATTTTGAGATATTTTTTTATTAGTCTAAAATTGTCGAACAACAATTAGGAAGGTTGTCGAGAGAAAGGAAATAAGATGAGTAAATTTTCACTAAAATTTCAACTAACATTTTGACATATATATTCTTTTATTAGCCTGAAATTGTCGAGCAACAATTAGAGAGGTTGTCGAGAGAGAAAGGAAATAAGATGAGTAAATTGAAGATGTGTGTGTACACTTTTTTCCCTTTTTTATTTATTTATTTGGATTAGGTTATAACTGTAAATTTGTTGCAATGTGCTAATTGAAAACTATATTGTAATAAGATGTATGTATTTCAATATGTAAAAATGATAAAGCATAATATCAAAATCTTATCACATTTTCTAAAATGTGTACACAAGCTTGTGTGCACAAGCTTAAAGTTAACAAAATGCACAAGTTTAAATTTGATTTTTCAGAGGACGGCTAACGAATCAAGTTATATGGACGGTGGAGTGAGGTCTGGTGGACATAGGAGGCTAAGTACAGGTTCGAAGCACAACATTGACAGCAGTCATTGTACCAATGGAAGATCTTGGTTAAAATCGGTTCAAGTAGATGAAAGTGTAAGTGTTCTCAGCGATTTAATTGTCTGTTTTTCAATCAATACGCAGTTATTATGCAATTCATGGCTAAGATTGACTGGTTGCCACCTTTTTATCGATTGCATTGCAAATGACAACCCAATAGAGGTGCTACTATTCCAGTATTACGAATGGGATGAGAATAATCCACAATCTGCATATTTCTTACTTTGTAGGAATTTGAAGTGATTCTAATGCGACAATTTTCATCTTTGGAGGTAGGCATTGTATTGATGGATGGAATGGGAAAAGACTAAATAGTAGGCTTCATACAAGGTTACAGTACTCTAAGACCATATTTGTAAGAATCTTTTGGGTTTTATTGTTANTTTTCATCTTTGGAGGTAGGCATTGTATTGATGGATGGAATGGGAAAAGACTAAATAGTAGGCTTCATACAAGGTTACAGTACTCTAAGACCATATTTGTAAGAATCTTTTGGGTTTTATTGTTATTTTTCTTGTCATTCTCTTTGTGATTTCTCTGTATAGATTCCAAAACTGGAATCCTAACTTCCAAAATTTGTACGATCCTTCTCACTGAGTAGGTGATCTTAAAAAGAAGTTGCATTATTATCATTGGATTTTGGCGTTCTTCGAAAAAAAATTGGATGATTCTGGCTTGATTTTTGCTAATATAGATGGGTTATTGCTCAAGAACCTTTCAGATAAATATTATCCTAATAATTTTTTCACCAATATGGTATTATTTTTCATTTACTTTTCGACTCAAGGAAATCTCATAACAATGCTAATACAACGAAAATCGATTCATAAATTAACTATGATGTGTCAAAGGCCCTGGTAGCTTTAACTCTAGGAACAACTTCAATCCCTATGCCTAAACTTAAGAATGTGAACCAACTCAAAACAGAGCATCAAGTGTAAGCAAACACTTCCGCTATTAATCGTGATTAATGTGCCACCCCTAAGGAAACAACAAATAAATTTGGTTAGTGTAAGCCTACTATTCATTAACTTTTTGAGAGATGGAAGCAAGCTACTAATATTTCAAAAAATTAAAGACAATTATACTAATTGATTTTAGTTACGAGGAATACAACAATGCATATGATAATTCTTGAGGAATATTATAAATTATTTTCTCCTTCTACAGCTATGAGCTTCCAGATTTACATCCTCTGCTGCAAAGCGTAAGTAACACTGTATCAGCTTTCCTTCAATATAAAATTTACTCCACCAGTTCAAGTTGACTTTTCATCAATACCTATATTTTCTTAATCTACAGATGGATAAAAGAGAAACAGATGATCCTTTCTCATACCTACCTGCAATATGGACCCCAAGTAACAAAATATCATATATCTACTAAAGCACATTTGCAGGACATTCTTGGAAAATAAAAATAAAAACTTCAATTTTGTAAGCGAAGTACATAAATTCAAAAGACAGCAAATTATACAATGAACCAACTTCAAATTCACCTTAGCACTAATTGATTCTAATATACATATCAATGTTCTATATCAGGTGAAACTACAGAAAGTATTAAGCCAATAGATAGACATTGCAGCTTTCAAGATTCTGGGAATATGTGCACTAATGAAACATGTTTTTCATGCACTCTTACTCGAAACATTATTTCGCATGCCAGGCCCTGGTACAAGCAAAACCCGACTCACCATAGTGTTTCTCCAGTCATTCATGAAACTCTATCCAACATACCAGCCGTTAATTATTGTTTTCCATGGCATGCTCCTCACCTGGGAAGATGAATTCTAAAAGTGAAATGTTGCCATACCTTTCCACATTTTGAATAGCCTGGGAAATATAAATAACTATGTGATATACCATTCTTCAACCAATGCTTCAAAGACTTTACATTAAGCAACAATATTTGTCAAAGCCTTCCACACTCAACTTTGGTGATTACGATGGGTGTGTCCTTTATCTAGCACTAAAAGATGGGTCAATTTAAGAATTAATTTCCAGATTCGATCGTGTTCCATTTTTCTCCAATGCTCCCAATAAGCTTCTCAGACAACTGATAGTTGACTCCTAAAACACTACTATCCTTCACCCAAGAGGAAAACTTAACCAAACGAATGTACTCCTGGCTGTTCCTATGACTGCCTACTTGGCAATTCCCTCGACAGACAACTCCAGGCTATTCAAATTGTGAAAAGGTATGGAAACATTCCACTTTCGAAATTCATCATGAGGAACATACCACGGGGAACAATAATTATCGACCAGCATGTTGGATAGAGTTTCCTGAATGAATGGAGGAACACTATGGTAAGTCGGGTTTTGCCTGTACCAGGAGCATGTGAAATAATATTTTGAGTCAGAGAGCACATGAAATCTGCACTTGCACAAGGAATTCAAATATAGTAGACAAGTACCTGAGAAGTGACTTACTCTTATTTGATTATTTAATGGAACTGCTTAATAGCTTCCAGTAGTAGGTATGTATGCTGCCTGATGTATAAATTTTCTTCTATCTTTTGGTTCAGTAGAAATTAAAATTTGAATGATTTGATTTATAAATATATGAAAATTATTGTTTGTTCTATTTCTTGATTTCTTGCATGGGATCCTCATGTGGAGAGTAGAAAAATCATTTGACACCTGATGTATAGAAACAAAATGCTTTTGATTTATTTTTCCAACCATACGCTGCTAACTGATTTCTTCATTTCGAGTAATAAAATTGGACAACGTTGTATGATTTACATTAGAGGATGAAAGCTGGTCTCACATAGTGCTATGATCACGTACATGTTATACACCCCATAATTTCTTCCATTAAAACTATGACTATGGATGCTGTTCAGGTTGCCCATCTTTACTTCAGCGAGAGCTCATACCCAGTTTCTTCTTCTCATTCTCCCACATATTGATCACATGGTTGTTTAGCCTGAATCTTTCTGTGCTTTTATGAATTTGTAGTAGACCAAAAATATATAGAATGTGATATAGCATCTGTTTCTCATCTTTTTAGTTTACTTTTTCAATTTTTTAACCATCTGGTGATTGAATAATACTTTGAGTCATTAGATTTTGATGTTCTATTTCACCTTGTGTATTAGGAGGAATGTCTACAAAGGCTGCATCAGCGGATAGATATTGCTTATGATAGTTTAATTATCGAACATTAGGTATCATCCTTTGGATATTTTTCTTTTAATATTATCCATCTAACGTGCGAAGCACGTTCACCTCACTAGTGATATATAAAAGCCCAACTTCAATTTCAAAAGTGGAAATATATTTATCATCGATAACATGTGAATGAAAATGGATTGGGAAAAGAGATTGAACCTAGTACACAAGTTTTTACCCAATCTTGCAAAGAGAATGTAAATCCATTGATTAGTGAATCAATTTCTAAACGACAAAACACCCTCTTTTCAGCATTAAGGGAACAAACTTTTCCAACTTCAAAATACAAATCTTAGTAACAATTCAATTTTTTTCAACAAAGTATAAAGAACTACACATCAGTTGAGAGAACATCAAAATCCTATCCTTAATCATTAACATTACAACTACTCTATCTCTACTCATATATAAACAAGAAACAATACAAACCATTATGCCAATCATATTCCAATAATAGAGTCAATCACCCAATGTTTATCTGTTCTAAACATATCAGCCGCATTTATACCAAAAACCAAAAAATAGACACTTAAGAATCCATATATACCTCCAAAAAAATCATGCATTCGCAAAATCAGCCAGAACAAAAATAATAGAACAAGTCCCCAAGAAACAAGTTTCATGGCCTGTGCATTCAATTCAAAAGATACATTAAAAATTTTCTAAACCCAATTTTTTACCCTAAAAAGGCAGAAAAAAACTCTTAGTAAAATGCAAAACCCAAAATCGTTATGTTTATTACAATAAAATAATCAAATCTTTAACATTATATATACCTTGTTGTACAAATAACATTTAAAGATATATACATGTACAAATGCTTGTGAAAATAATTTAAAACCTGTGTAAATTTGGAAATATATTTATTATCTATAATGTGTTTCTGAAAATGGATTTGAAAAAGAGATTGAACCTAGTACACACAAGTTTTTATCCAATTTTGCAAATAGATAATGTGAATCTTGTTGGAAAAATTGGTATATGTAAATGGGTCTATGTGGCTGATTTTGGAGCTAAATTTGAGCGAGACTCGATTTTTCATTTTGGAATATGGAAATTGATTTGTGTTCTTCTCCATGAGAACATCGAAATCATATATTTACTTGCTAAAAATGATGTTCGGGTGAATGAGAAATTGAAGCTCAAAGTGTGCCACTTAAAAGAAGTTTATGTTGGTAGGATAATTAAAAATGTGTTTGTCCCACTTAGAAAGTGGATGAAAATAAAAACTACTTTAAATATAGTTGCACTTTAGAATTGTGTAATCATATATAGCATAGAGGCCCTCTCCACGTGCGCGCGCAGGGGGTGCAAATCATGGATCGAAATAGGCTTTAGACCTTAAACTTGTGTGCGGAGCGCAACATGCGTACATGAATGTCGGACCGAAAGGAGCAAAATTGGCCCCTTAGGAGTGTCAACGTTTTGCTATATTTTTATTTTTTAACTGACTTTTCATTTTCTGAAACTGTTGAAACTCCTGTGATAATTGCCATGATATGAATGACAAGTTACAAGATCCAAAACTTTATATATATCTCGATTTTTTCCTATTTTCAACACACGAATTTCATATGCAAATTCATCTGCATACTGTTCGAGTTTGTATTCGTTTTAGATTTCTATTTCAGTCTTTGTGGTGATATTGTTCGGGCACTAACATAATTCGCTGGAGTAAAATCTATGGTACTCAGATTCTACTGTTCTACCGTTGTATCATGGGAAGCAGACGCTTAAATTATACATCAAGCACGTATGGTGAGGGTGCGAATCTGTTTTAAGGAAACTGTGTGTAACACAGGCATCGAGTTAAAAGTTTACCGTTTCATTTGTTTTTCAATTTTAATTTGTTTTTCAATTGCTAGATTATTAAATCTGTTATATACAAAATCGGTATGTGAAAATTCAGTATTTAAATCATTGCATATACGGTAATACTTACATATACAGTAACCATTGTATATACGGTAATTCTTTCATAGACGGTAACCTTTGCATATACGGTAATTGTTGCATATACGATATCTGTATTGCATATGCAGTATCTAGTACTAAAACAGTTGTCTAACAAACTTAAAACAAATTCTTTATTATAGATAAATTGTTTCATTTGGTTTATTGAAAATTAATATTGGTTTATTGGAAACTAATATTTGTTTCATTTTCAGAAATGAAAAATCGAATCAAACAACATGGATGTAACCCAAGCTATGGCTACTGAAAATCAGGCTGTGGGCTCTGCTATGGCTGAAAGGCCAAGTTCTGTTGTGGCTCAGACTGTGGCTGGATTGTCAACTCATGTTGTGAGTCAAACAACTGGCCATATCGTTACTGTTCCGGTTAATCATGGTGAAAAATAAGAGAAATTTAATGGCTTGAATTTCAAGAGCTGGCAGCAGAAAATGTTGTTTTACTTGACTACCTTAAATCTTGTGAGATTTTTGACTGAAAGTGTTCCAAAACTCCAAGAGGGTAATGGAGATGTTCAAGCTGTCAGTGCACTTGATGCATGGAAACATTCAGATTTTTTGTGCCGAAACTACATCATGAATAGTTTAGTAGATTCACTATACAACGTGTATAGTACAATGAAAACTATTAAGGATTTCTGGGAGTCTTTGGATCGAAAATATAAAATTGAGGATGCCGGGGCTAAAAGGTTCATTGTTGATAGATTCTTAGATTATAAGATGGT
>CAIGRB010055965.1:0-28809 GCA_903798255.1 Fraxinus quadrangulata
CATCTTATACAATTTTTATGGCTAAGAGCAACACTTGAAGTTCCAACTGAGTCGGGGATTTCAGTCGAAAGAGGTGGTGGACTTCAGGCTTGTCATCTCTCCATTGGGAATTTGGAACTAAGTCGCGGATTTCAACTAAAAAAGGTGGCAGATTTCAGCCTTGCCATGTCTCTCTCGAGGACATGGACTGCGATAGTGTCGTATGAGGGAGAAAGGGTGGGTAAGAGATGTTGGTGGTTTGTGGATTTGAGGTAGCGGCAATGATCTGTGTGTATATGTGGTGCGACCTACATTTTCATGTGCATTCGTGTTGGATTTTGTGTTAAGTTGCTAGTGTAGGTGGTGATGGTAGTGGCCTTGCATCTGTAGTTGTGCATGTCTTTGTGGTTGGTTGAAGGTGGAGGCGATGGTGGATTTAAGGAGGTGGAGGTGGTGGGATATGACATCAATGTTTTAGTGGTGGTGGAGAAAATGGTAGATTTGAGGAAGTGGTGGTGATTGTTTCTATGGGTGGTGGTGCATGTGGTGATGAGGTGGTAGTGAGATGCGTGGCAGTGGCATTTGGGTGGTGCAGCAGTGGAGTGGGGTGGGGTGGGGTAGGACAAAGGGCATTTGTGACCATTATTTGGGTAATTATAATAAATAAAAATGAGCAATTTATTGTTGACCTCTAGTTAATTTCATGTTTTGATTATAACAAAAAAATTGTTTTTTTTTTTTATCTCTAACTATTGAATTAGGGTCTTCATAACTATTATTGCAAAGTTGATCAATTGGAGATAAAAAAAGATTACTATCAAAAGACTCGCAAATTAACGATCAATAAAAACGATATGGAAGTCGAGCGTTCACGTCAAGACAAGAACTTTAACAGTCAAATATCGAAAATATTATATTTAAATGTTTTGGATTCATATGTAAAGGTATTTCAATCCTTCATAATGAATCATTAAAAGCTCAAAGAATAAATTTTTATGCACGAGAAAAATTATTTCATAAAAATGTCTGTATAAAAATTATTTTTCAAAAAGTAAAAATTCAACTTGATATTCAAATTTTTCACAATGTCACATCCCTTGAAAAATTAAGTGAAAACGTCGTTCAAAAGCTTATATTTTTTCAACGGTAGTTTTTTTAACCGTTTTGAATTCTGCGTACATGGCTAGTTTGGTTGTCCGGTTCAATATGAGGACGTTCTGATGGGTCGTTCGATTAGTTAGAATTTTTGACATTTTGACTGCTATAAATACAATTTCAATTTACATTCAATACAACACTTTTGATTACACATCTTATTTATCTTTATCAAATAATTAATTTTGCAAAACTTTTGATTGAATCAACTTTTGAAAATCATTATTCTCATCAAAGTTTTTCTTACCTAACACTTGAACTTCAATCATTGCTTTTTTTTTTTTTTTTTTTAAAGTGTTAGCCTATTTTTCTCTTTGCACTCAATTTGATCATATCATTTATTAAGAGAGAAGTTTCAAATTGTAAAATCAACATTCTTTTAATTTGTAGGTCATATTGAGGTCTCGTAAATTTCAATATTGTATAAGAATCGATACTCTTTATTTGTAAGCCATCGGAAGCTTTGTAAGGATTTGGATTGCGTCATAAGTCCATCAAATATAGTTAAAAAAAAAAACCTTGCTTGTGACTGAGAGTTTGGTAACAGAGGACGTAAATTATTGCTTTGGATCAAATCTCCACAATTACATTGTTTGCACACTTTCTTCCCTTTTACTTATTGCAGTATTTGTACATTTTTGTTTGATTGACTTATTCATTTCTAATTTATTTAAACTTGAATTAATTTTTCGAAAATTTTTTAATAATCAATTCATCCTCATCTTAGTTAATTATTCTTGGACTATCATTTATGACTACTAAATAATATATTACCTAAAAAATGTATGATTTGCTATTACATTTATAATTATGACTCACAATTTATTTTAGTGATTGTGGCTAGTACGTGATTGTAACCATAAATTGTGTTATTATGACCGTGACCTGATTAATTAAATTATAGGTCACAAACTTTTATCAAAATTCACAAAATGTGAACAAACTTTTATCAGAGGTCACAAAATGAGATCACTTGATTTTTCTTAAAAAAATTCACAAATTTGTTATTTTTAAAAATGTCATTTGAAACCTTTGTAGTTATATAATTTTCCTATTCATATTCCACATTATATATATTTTTATTTTTGGGTCTTTAGATAAACGATTAGCTTTTTTAGCCTGTTTTGTTTTATAACGAGAAAAAAACTAACATTTTTCTTCAACTACTAGATTTTGTTTCATTCGTATGTGTAGGGACATAAAAATCATGGGAGTATCTTTGGGCCGTTCTGGTCGAGGAAATCATATTTAAGAAAGTTTTATTACCCATCTACATTAAAAAATAGAATTCTCTACAATTAATGAGGAAAATAATATTTTTACATGGTAAAATTTTTAGTTACGTATAAAGACTATAGAATAAGGTAACGTAGTGGCGACTAATTTGTAAGTAAGAAGATTTAATATAAAAAAACATGATGTAAATTCACATCACACCCAAATAGCTTCAAATTCATAAATTTATAATTTGAGTAAAAATGTCCAAAAATGTGATGATGCATCGAACTACGTAACGACTAGTCGTAGAGTTTATTGTTCTAATGGTCACTGAATGTACGTCTTTATTTTCAATTGCTCACTGAACTTTGAGATGCCGAGTTTTGACAATTAAATTTTGACAAAACGTTGGCCGTTACTCAATGACATAACTTTTGTTTAAAACCTCTAATGGAATTGATGACGAGCCGATGGAATATACACGTGGCGTCCCATCACGCCATTAAACTTTGAAAATATCGAATTTTGGTCACTAAACTTTGAAAAAATATCTCTAATTGCTCACTAAATTTTGAAATACATCTTCTTCCGCTCACTGAATATTAAGGTGGTCGGATTTTGGTCGGTAAAATTTGAAATGGCCGAATTTTGGCCTCTAAGTTTTGAGATAATCCAATTTTGACCACTACACTTTGAAAAACGTCTTTTATTGTTTACAATAAATTTGAATTTAATTAAAATTCATTGTTAATTTTGGGAATAAAAATTGAATTTAATTTAATTCTAACAACAAATTTAGCCCATGTTTTGTATCGATTAAAATTTAAATTTTAATATAAGTTAAAATCAATAATCAATTTTAACCACATATTTTATGTGTCTTACAACTTTTTAACCACATATTCCATCATCTCTTATCCAAATATATTAAAAATCTGATTTGAATACATACCAAACAAGGGCTTAGTCCATATTTGGTAGGAATTAAAATTTAGATTTTTATTAAATTCAAAGTTAATAATTAATTTTAATCATATATTTATGCCCCTGTTTGATCCCCATTATTTGAGATTATAATTTTTGAAATAATATTTTCTTGAAAAATGTATGGTTAAAAAAAAAGTTTTGAATTTACGTATAATATTATTTTATTAAAAAAATATGTGATTGATAAGAAAGGAGAAAAATTAATTATAATTGTAATGGGGGCCAAACGGGGACTATGAGACAACTTTTTAACAACACATTTATCAATTTTTATCAAAATTTACTAAAAATTAATTTTAAACCCGACCAAACATGGACTTATTGTGTATTCGTTGTAAAATTCAAATATTAAAATTAAAATTTAATAACAAATTTATTATGTATTTCATTACAATTAGTAGTCACAACTTTACAAGCATTGTCTATTATAATATTTGAATTTTACAACGAAATATACAAAAATTTTGTCATTAAAATTACATTAAATCTGAATTTTAATATTTGAATTTACAACAAAATAAACAATAGTTAGACTTAAATTAAATTCTAATTCTAATCCAAATTTTAACAACGAATTTAATTAAATCCAAATTTATTGTGAGGAATAGAAAACGTTTTTCAAAGTTTAGTTGCCAAAATTCGACCATCTCAAAGCTCAGTGAGTATTAAAAGACGTTTTTCAAAATTTATTGAGTAATCAAAGACCTTTTTCAAAGTTTATTGGTCAAAATTCGATTATCTCAAAGTTTAACGGTGTGACGGGATGTTACGTGTACATTCTATTAGCCAAGCCACCAATTCCGTTATAGATTTTAAATAGAAGTTTTCCAAAATTCAATAGTCAAATCTATACATTTTTAAAATTCTATGATAAATCAAAAATATAAATATAAGTCCAGTGACTATTGGAACAATTAACTCGTAGTCATAACCAATGTTGTTAAAATTGAGCTAGTCCTTCAGTTCGACAGTGTAATCGAGCCAATCATATGTTATTAATCCAATATAAAAAAATTGTTAAACCAATCATGAAACCGACTAGTTTAACCGCTAACCAATGAAAGTTGTCCCATTTTTTCAAAATTTAATTTTAGATTTTTGAACTTCATTATTGGGCTCACGCACAAAAGTCAAAGGCCTATCAATAACCTTAGATGGCCTGCTCGTTTTATAGATGCAAGACTTTCAATGTGGGATACCTGAATATGTTTAATTGTCCAACAAAAACTTCTTTTCCAAATGTTTGCCTATTGACTTTCAATTTTAATTTGATTTTGGGCCCCAGCAAAGCAAATTTTAATGTTCAAGATTCACCTCAATTTTTTTTTTATTAAATTTTTAGATTTTAACTTAAATTCACTATGTCATTAGCATAATAATGTTAGACATCCTTTTCTATAAGCTCAAAAGATTTCAATTTTTACATAGCAAATTATTTCAATATATTAATTGTTAGTTCTTGACGTATCGAGACTAATTATATAATAATAAATCTAATTAACAAAAATGGATTTGCATTTACTTTGAACCTGGAGTATGAAAATTTAAAAAATTACTGTTGTTATAGTATTTTATTACTTATGAGTATTTATTTATTGCACTCGGTTCAACACCGGTTGAATCTTTTTGACTCTTGACCCCTTATCTTCTTCAAATCGATATCTGGATTGATTTTCAAAATAATTATTGTAACACATTGGAATGTGTGATATATAGTGAGAAGTAACATAAATGAAGAGTAGGCAACAAAGTTTAAAATAATCGTGTATTAAGTACCAATGCTTAGAAATATTACTTAGATATATGCAAAATTGACGTGATGATGCATCGAACCAAATAACAGATTACTCGTAAAAATGAAATGTACAAAATTATATCAGGATTAAGTCATCATAGAGAGAAACATCATATTGTGATAGTTATTAAAAATAAAGATTTTCGAACAGCGTGAAATAATCTCATAAATTAAGGGAAAAAAAATTATATGCATGAAAATTAGGAGAAACGGTTACGATCTATTAAATTAATTGAGATAATTTGAAGAGTATTATTAAAAAAAGTGATTATAAAACATATGTTAGTAAATTTGAAAACATTCATAAAATTTAAAAATAATACATATTTAGAAAAAAAAAAAAAAGTAGGTACATGACCTAATTAATTACCCCTTTTATTTTTCTAGTTAACGTTGAATGTGTGTTGCACGTTATTATGAAATGCTTTATAAGTGCTATATTGAATATTAATTAATTTATATTTAATATTAGGGAATATATACGTGACAATGAATGTTAAACCATTTATTTAGTTTTCAATTAAGTAAACTGGATGTTAATTAGCATACATAGATATGAATAATTAAATGCATTATTAAATGTGAAATTATAATTAACTTATAATTAAAACTAATAACACAAAAATGCATAAATTAAGTTGAATATTAATTAAATGAATGTGAATGTTAATTAATTAATTATAAGAAATCTATACATTAATGAAAGCACGCAAGTGAAATGAATATGTGAAATGTACATATACATTAATGGTAACTAAATGATTAAATAAATTTAATACATATAGAAAAAGAAAAGTAAGGTATTATTGAAATAATTAAATTATAGTAAGGCTAGAATGTCCAAAAAATGATTCTGATTTGACGTGATATTTAATATATTATAGATAACGAAATAGTTAAATAAATTAAATACATATTGAAAAACGAAAACTAAGATATTATTGAAATAATTGAATTGTAGTATGATTATAATTGTTCAAAAAAGTATTCTCACTTGATATAATATCGAGCCTATTTGAGCCACATTTTTTTTTTTTTTTTGGAAATAATGCACTTTGTATTAGTATTTTGATGGAAAATGTGTTGTTAAAAAAATAAGATTTTTTTTTATTTGCTGTAATATTATTTTGAAAATAATGGAAACCAATCAAAAGTTTAATATATTATAGATTGCACATTATGTATTAAATAATATTATCTAGTACAAGTGATGTTAAAGCACCCGTTTATGTGGACACACTTGATATGTACAATTAAATAGATGTTTTGACTTTATATTTAATGAATCTATCATTTAATAATATCTAATTACCACCTAGATTGGTGATTAACACCAGTTAAACCTCTATATTAGAAATTGTACTCAGTTCTGGCATGTTGAAAAATTTAGCTGGCAACATCGTAATCTTTCAAATATTAGTAATATTTATTTGGAGAAAATATTCTTAAAAGAAAAATATTCTTTACAAAAAGTGTCCGACCCAGAAAGCCTCTCTCTTATTTCTCTATCTATATATTTATGTGTACATTTAGACATGTATGTACCTCATTCCCTCTCTAAACGCGGTTGCATCATTGTGTTGCTAACCTACCTCTATCTTGCTACATCTCCCTGTTTTCTTGGGTTTTTCGTTTGTTTCTGAGTTGGCTTGTTTTGCCGTTTTATGAAAGTTGGAAAATTTTGCAGTCTGTTGTAATGATCATAGGATTTTGAACTTGAAGCAGGTAATTCCTTTTCTTTAGCTAAAAATTTGATCAAAGATGAGGAGGCCAAAATTGGAATTGTTCTTTTCGCTGAGACGGCAAAGATCAATTCAGATTCTTGTTTTTATTGCATTTTTGTACATGCTTCTAGTGAGTTTTGAAGTCCCCTTTGTGTTCAAAAATGGGTTTGGTTCAGTTACGCAAGAGGGGATTTTAAATAGTAATAATGAGTTTTTGAATTACAAGCCGTTTGTGCTGGAAATTGAGGAAAATTTGGAGGTAAAAGAGGCCCCCATACGCCCTCGTGATGTAGCTTTTAAGGTTTCTAACCATTCGAAACATGATAGAAGAATCCAAGAGTTTGGTAGAATACCGTTGACAAGCTTGAATTTCAGTGCTGGCATTGTAAATGCAATCCCGGGAAATGGGATATTAGAGTCAGCGAAAGAGGCCCTTGAGCATGGCGGAAAGGTCTGGCACGACCTTGAACTGGAAAAGATAGGTGACAAAAAGAGATGGAAAAATAATAATGGAAGTATTAGTTCTGGTGTGAATAAAAGAGAAAGTAAGGAGTGCCCACATTCGTTAGCTATAAGTGGGGATGTGTTTGGGATGAAGGGGAAATTGATGGTGTTGCCATGTGGTCTAACACTGGGGTCGCATATAACGGTGGTGGGGAAGCCAAGGGTAGCCCACGCAGAGACTGATCCGAAGATTTCACTGTTGAAGAAGGGACTGTACTTGATGGTTTCACAGTTTATGATGGAGTTGCAGGGGTTGAGGATAGTGGATGGAGAGGACCCTCCAAGGATCCTGCATTTTAATCCGCGGGTGAAGGGAGATTGGAGTGGGAAGCCTGTCATTGAGCAAAACACTTGTTATAGGATGCAGTGGGGGACTGCTCAGCGGTGTGATGGGAGGAAGTCCCGGGCCGATGAGGAGGCTGGTGAGTAATTAGAATTGCTTTTCTGATGAGTTGCTTGGTTTCATAAATTGATATGACATTAATTTTCTTTTTATTGAAATGCTATTTTTGTTATATTGAATCTGCTAGGTTGAAAAATGGGTATCTTGGGAAGAAATTAGAAACAATAATTATAAAAAATCTGATTAATCAAAGAAAAAAGGTGAAAAGTGACTAGTAATTTAGCTCACTCGACTTACTTGCCTATAGTAATAGGTCACTTGACTACTTGCCTATGGGTTTATACATTTCGATTGCACAGCATTTTTCAGTTTATTCATCATCAGGTATTTCTGGAATTTATTCTATTAGATTCAAGTTAGCACGGTGAAAGATGGTTCTTATAGGGGAGAATAGATGGTTCTTAATGAAAGAAATTAAAAGTGAAATTGCGTATACAATTTTAAGGCCGGAATTTTTAAATTGAATTTTCATTTTCCCACCTTTAAGCAATTATATGATGCTGGAAGAAAATTATGGAGAAAGTGCATCTTGTCCATGACATCTATAATATACCCTTCTGGTGGAAGAACTATAATTCTTTGATATAATATTGATGTTAAGCATTGATATATAGTTGTTTAATATATGTGCTCCTCTTGGCCTTGTATCTTCTGTACTTTTTTCTCATGCACTAACCCTCATGGATAATTCGTTAAACTTCTGCAGTGGATGGTTTGGTAAAATGTGAAAAGTGGATTAGAGATGATGACGATGGCTCTGAAGAATCAAAGATAACATGGTGGTTAAACCGGTTAATAGGCCGAACGCCGAAGAGGATGGATGTTGATTGGGCATTCCCATTTGCAGAAGACAAGTTATTTGTCCTAACACTTAGAGCTGGCTTGGAGGGGTACCATGTCAATGTGGATGGAAGACATGTCACCTCATTTCCATATCACCCTGTAAGTTATTTCCCACTATATAATATTTATGGTCTTGTGATATATGGGACTTTGCTCAAGTGTTTATTTAATATTTAGGGATTTACACTTGAAGATGCCACAGGATTATCTTTGAATGGAGACATTGATGTCCACTCTGTTTTTGCTGCTTCCTTGCCCACATCACATCCCAGTTTTGCGCCTCAACGAAAACTTGATTGGTCTAACAGATGGAGGGCTCCTATTCTAGACAGGCCCATTGAACTGTTCATTGGCATTCTTTCAGCAGGCAATCACTTTGCAGAACGTATGGCTGTGAGGAAGTCTTGGATGCAGCATAGGCTAATAAAATCATCCAAAACTGTTGCTCGTTTCTTTGTTGCACTGGTAGGTGAACCGATTAATGGAACGTATGATGCAAATGCAACCTCTTTTAATTCTTTTGTTGAAGGCTTTTGAATTTATTTTAAGAATATCTTTGGACAGCATGCAAGAAAGGAAGTGAATGTGGAATTAAAGAAAGAAGCCGGCTTTTTTGGAGATATTGTAATAGTACCATACATGGACAACTATGACCTTGTTGTTTTAAAGACAGTTGCCATCTGTGAATATGGGGTGAGTAGCGGATTCATTGGCAAGTTATGGATAGAAATTAAGTTTGTAGCTCGACTGGTTTAATTTTGTACCTTTGCAGGTCCGAAGAGCCTCTGCAAAGTATATTATGAAAACTGATGATGACACATTTGTCAGAGTAGATTCTGTTCTTATGGAAGTGAATAAAATACCTGAGAACAAGAGCTTGTACATTGGGAATATGAATTACTACCATAAGCCCATGCGAAGTGGTAAATGGGCAGTGACATATGAGGTACTGTTACAAATTTTACTTTTCCATCTTTAGAGTTGATTTCCTTTGCTCTGTTTGTCGGTATATGACTTATGTGCCCGTGGTCAATGCCATCGCAATTTAGGGGACAAATTTGTCACTCAGAGCAATATAACGCGTTCCATTAGTTGACCTAGTGGTGGTATTGAATCCAGTTTTAATACATTTAATAAAGGGCCAGTTGCCTACAAAGTTATCTGTATATCTCATATTATGGAAGTTCACTTGAAGCCATTTGCACAATTAATGGCATAGAGTAGACTTGTGTGCATCTTGTGTAGTTAACAAAACCGCCAAGTGTAGCCTCCAGGACACAGGCAGAACTACTGGGAAAGATTTTCATTTTCTCCCTATTTTATTCAAGTGGGTTTTTTGCACTGTTTTATAATGAAATGATAGTTAAAATCAGATCAGTTTTCTGTTCATTTTCTCCCTATTTTATGCAAGTATGGGGATTTTTGCACTGTTTTGTAATGAAATGATAGTTAAAATCAGACTAGTTTTCTGTGGCATTAGATGCCCTTATATCTGCATCATTCGAGTAAGTTTTTTAGGATGTTTATTTAAACTTTTTCATTGGATGCCATTGAAAAACCTATTTTGACTCTGAACTGGTTTCCTAGAGCCTAAATGGAAACTTGGGATATTATTAAGAATGGAGTATACGGTATGACTGCTGTATTTAGGAGCAAAATGTTGTCCCTGAAACCCCTTTTTCTTTGTTGCTAGTTTGACTGTTGAAGAAGCTTGTTAGAACATCTCCAAGAGATTCTAAATACAATTTCTATTTTAAAGAGTCGATATTTAAAAATAGGTTCCAAGTGAATCTCTTCTAACTTTTTAAAATAGAGAATGAGTTTTGAAGAGCTAAACTCACTCTTTATTTTTACTTTATAATGATTGTATTTAATAAATTACAAATTTCAATAGTCTATTTATTAAATTGTTCAAATCATATTTGATCGTTGACATAAAAAAAATTATGTTGAATGAAAAATGTGGAGAGATAAATAAATGTTACTTGAGAAAAACAAAATGAAGAGCTAAAATAGAAAACATTGTTGAAGTGTATAAAATATTTTATTCTCTAAATTTAAAGATACTCTCTATTAAGACGCTCTTCATGACTAGAATTCTCTCTTGGAGATACTCTTATTTGTTAATCCAAATTTGGAGCAACAGTTTGGACTAAATTCTTTTGATGTCGGCGACACATTAAGATCATGTTTGGCTGCGCCTAAAGAAAGAAGTAGAGTCTTTTTGGCCAAATATGCTTGAGCTTTTTTAGAAGTTCTTTTAATTTGGGGTACTTTTTTTTTTCGACATGTGCTCTAAAATTGTAATAACGTTCATTATGTTCTTTGCGGTGGTCTAGGAATGGCCAGAGGAAGTCTATCCGCCCTATGCAAATGGGCCAGGATACATTATTTCATCGGACATTGCAAACTTCATTGTTTCCGACTTCGAGAAGCATAAGCTACGGGTAAATTCCATAATCTATCTTTCTTTTTTCGTATACATATACAATCATATAAATGCATCATCATGTAAAGGTTTATAACATGCAAAATATAACTAAGTTGTTGATCTGCAGTTGTTCAAAATGGAGGACGTGAGTATGGGAATGTGGGTCCAGAAATTCAATGATTCACGAGTAGTTGAGTACGTACATAGCTTGAAGTTCTGCCAGTTTGGGTGCATAGAAGATTATTATACAGCACACTACCAATCTCCTAGGCAGATGATTTGTATGTGGAACAAATTGCAACAGCGAGGAAGGCCTTTATGTTGCAACATGAGATGACACACTTCCAACTGTGTTAGGGAGTAGGACGAAATAATTTTACGGTAAGCGTCATATGGCGTAAATGTTGTCAACCGGATAGATGTAATGAAGTTGTTTACATGCTCCATTAAATTCATTTATTTATTTCTCATATGGCCAACTATTTGTCAATTTAGGTGACACCGTCTACTTGCGATTTAGACGAACTATAATCCTAGAACATGTCCTTGAATTTCCATTGCTTCCACAACCTTCAAACCTTTAGCTTCGAGTATCTTTATTAGCACTCTGTAACCTTAATTTCGGTTTATGACGTCATGTGTGTGTGTGTGTGTGTGTTTTTTTTTTTGTCTACATTATGCAAATAATTGAAAGTACTTATATGAGGTGCACAAGATGCCCGTTGGGGTCGGATTAAAATTTGATTTTATTTTAAATCAAAGTCAAACAATCAATATTAACTACATCTTTTATGAGTCTCACATCTTTTCAACCACACATTTTAAATTTTTTTTATCACAATCCACTAAAAATTTAATTTTAATCCCCACCAAACACTCTCTAATACGTTAGAAACTCTTTTTTAGATATAGTTTTGGTTATTTTCCATTTTTTTTAAAAAATATGATTATATTTATATTTATATTTATATTTTCCTTTTTCCTTATTTTTGTTTTTCATAAATTTAGCCTCCTATTTGGTTTAGGTAAGAATAAGATATTTGATAGAATTTAATTAAAGTTATGCAATGTATGATTGAAATTTGTGAATCTCATAAAATGTGTGGTTAAAATTAATTATTGACTCTGTTTTAAATTATAATCCAATTTTTTAGTTGAATAACACTTGAGCTTAAGTGGTGTTTTTGAAAAGTTGTAGGTCTCATAAAATGTGTGATTAAAATTAATTATTGATTTTGTTTTAAATTATAATCCAATTATAATTTTTTTAGTTGAATCACACCTAGCTTATGTGGTGTCTTTTTAACTGTGCCACAGTGATGTATTCAAACAAGCATAATTTGTTGCCAATTAGACACGTGACAATCATTTTCATTTGTCAAACTGATCTATATCAAACTAATAACGAATTGCGACAATGCCTAATCTAGTTATCAAAATATTGAACTATGTTGTTACTATTTAATTTTACATAGCGAACTACATGAAGTCAAAATCGAAATTGCTTCGAACTCTTATTATGGAAACGTTGTCCCATTATCACGTATGACTCTTATATAACAATGAATAGTGTTTCTATATTTACGAATCTTGATAGTAATAAGTGACCACCCATTATTATCCTTTATATAATTTTATAGATGGATTCAATATGCATCTTCCTATAGAAATTAGAATTTTGCTAAAAGAACATCATGGTTGACATGGAGGGTGACATAATTGACACATGTCACCCCCTATTGGAGGGACGCCTGCCCCCTATGTCAACCATGATGTTACCATAGCATGATTCTTGAAATTATAACTTAATGTTTGAAGCCAAAGACACACTTTATCATAAGAAGTCTAGCAAGCGAGACTCGAGAAAATGTAACAAGTTGCACATTTGTTGTCACACAGAATGACATTAGAGTAAAAATCTAACCTTCCACTCTGACAAAGCTCAAGATGACATATTTGCACCACGAATATATTATTATAGATAATGTTGAAAATTTTATCGTTGTTGATCAAGAATATCGTCCATGGAATCAGTGTAATATATATATTTTTTAAATGAACATTCTCCACCTCTCATCAAGATCAGTAGTAATATGACCATTAAAAATATTAAGGTCACAACAGCAAAACTCGTCGCAGTGTCATTAGCATGCAGGAAGGCTGTACCTTGCGACAATATAAGATTAAGAGCCTCCTATTCCTATTCCGATAAAAAAGAAAATGAAATCAAGCCTATCGTATGCCAAAACAACCTGTTGCCTATTCTGCGTTATTAATATATGATGGAACGTTGTAAAAAAAAAAAAAAAAATTTAACGAAAAGTTTGATCGATGGAAATTAATGAGGGTACACACATATTTAGGCGTTGAAGATAAACCATGACCAATTTCATGTACGTCTTATTTCAGATTTACATATAGATACAAGGTATATATTTAATTGGTTGTGGTTAAAAATAAGTCAAATTTTTAATTTTTAGTACTTGGTTTCAAAATTCATTTTTAACTCAAAAAAGAAAAAAAAAAATTCTCAGCAAAATTCATATTTTCACTGCTTCGTCTAAAAAACTAATTTTTATTTGTGACTATTAAAATAGCTAACTATTTGTAACTATAAATAGAACCATACAATTTAATTTATCCAAGAAAACATCAATGAACACAAATACATATATTTCTTTTAAGAACAACAAATTTTTTATTACAGTATAGTTATCAGAACCTTACAATAAGTTACCTTTTACTTCTTTCTATTAGTGTTGTCCTTTCTATCAAGTCTTACCCAAACCAAGTTAGTAAACCTCTCTTTCCTCTAACACACTTGTATCAGAGTCCTAAGATCCTTGTGAAAAATGACAAGTAGGATGATTCCTTTTCAAGTCCCTCAACTCAACAAGGATAACTATGACAATTGGAGCATAAGGATGAAGGCATTGCTCGGGTCGCAAGATCCATGGAAGATCGTAGAGAAAGGCTACACGGAGCCACACGACGAGATCACACTATCCCAAGCACAAATGAATAGTTTGAAGGATGCAAGGAAGAAGGACAACAATGCGTTCACCCTCGTCTATCAAGCCTTAGATGAAGGCATGTTCGAGAAAGTAGCTTGTGCTACTACGAGTAAGGAAGCATGTGAGATCTTGCAAAACTCCCACAAAGGAGTTGAGAAGGTGAAAAATATTCGACTCCAAATACTTCGAGGTGAGTTTGAAGCTTTACATATGAAAGAATCAGAATTAATCTCTGATTACTTTTCAAGAGTATTGGCCATTGTGAACCAATTAAAGAGGAATGGAGAAAAGTTGAGTGACACTCGAGTAATTGAGAAGATACTTAGGTCTTTAGATTTTAAATTTGACTATATAGTTGTAGCCATTGAGGAATCTAAAGATCTAGATAGTATGAGTGTCGATTAACTAATGGGATCTTTACAAACCCATGAAAAAATATTAAAAAAGAAAGTGAAAGAAGAGCCATTAGAGCGAGCCATTAGAGCAAGCTTTTCAAACAAGGCTCACCTTGAATAAGGGTGAATGAAGGTTCGACAATAGGAGAAGCCCAAAGAGGAAGAGGAATTGGCCAAGATCGAGAAAGAAGTGCATTCTACAAGGAGAAAAGAAGTCAAAGTTTATTTTCGTGAACACTCGCCTACAATTTACATATTTCGATATATATATATTCATTTTTCATATCTAGTTCACCTTCGCAAGCTTCTACGGGGTCCAATCTAATTTGGCAAAATGGAATTAGACAGAGAATAGAATGTGCTCAGAACTACGGTCAACAAACATTGACTACTCTTCCTTCAATTTCATATTCATATATGGAACCTTTTTTTCTAAATTTCCTAAATTTTGCCATCTATAGTGGTAGCTTAGTTGTTGTGCATGATTTTGTTGTTAGGTAAACGTCTCAATTTCTACTCCATTATAATAAATAGACAGGGGGTCCCACTATATATCAGTTGTGGATTTTATTGGAAAAAATTAATCTGGATATCACATCAAGGAAGTTAGGTGGGTTGGGTTACCAAAATATTGTAGCCAAAAGAATCCCACTATCTATAAAGCCTATCACCCCACGACAAAAAAACAAATCAATTGGCATAGAAATATCTTTGTAGTATTATCATCCAACACGAAAAAATCTTTACTCTACAAAATGGCAAACCCTGAATCCCTTTTGCTGACGAAAAAACTAGAAGGCAAAGTTGCCATTGTCACTGGTGGTGCTAGTGGCATTGGGGAGGCGACTGCGAGTCTTTTTGCCGATCATGGTGCTCGGGCAGTTGTGATTGCTGATATACAAGATGAGAAAGGTCAAACGGTGGTTGAATCCATTGGCACAGAGAGGTGCAGCTACGTGCGTTGTGATGTTAGTGATGAAGAACAAGTAAAGGCCATGGTGAATTGGACAGTTGAAAAATATGGCCAACTTGATATAATGTTTAGCAATGCAGGAATAGTAAGTAACTCCAAACAAACTATTCTTGATCTCGACTTCTCACAATTTGATCGATTGATCCAGGTCAACTTACGTGGAATGGCAGCTTGTATAAAGCACGCAGCGCGTGTGATGGTGGAGAAGCATGTCCGGGGGACCATTGTGTGTACTGCCAGTGTGGTCGCCACGAGAGGGGCTATGCACCGGACCGACTATGCCATGTCAAAGCACGCAGTTTTAGGATTAGTCCGATCAGCCAGTCGACAATTAGGGGAGTACGGAATTAGAGTAAACAGTGTGTCGCCATCTGCCGTAGTAACTCCATTGACATGTGAAGCCAACCAGATGACTATGAAAGATGTTGAGAAAATATATGAAAATTCTTTTGTGCCATTGACTAGTTTGAAAGGAATTGTATTAACAGTTAGACACATAGCAGAAGCTGTATTGTTTCTCGTCTCAGATGACTCAGCTTTCGTGACCGGGCATGACTTGGTGGTGGATGGTGGCCTGAATGGCCTTCCCGATCCAAACCGAGATTCAAGAAATTAGAATAATGTCTAAATTAGAGAGAATTGATTACTGGGGAGGCGTAACAAGTTTTACTAATATGTATAAAAAAATATCTTCTTGTTGGGATTTCACATTGTTGTCCATTATCAGCTCCGGTTCCTTCAATTATTGGATTATCAGCACTTTACACTATTTGTCCATTTCCTTTTGATGGCATCTGTATCGAATATAACGCTGGCATTGTCTTCTAAATCAGAAAATTATAATCAACCCGGCCCATTTGTTTTGTGAAAAACAGGTTATTTATACGTAAATATTTATCAATTAACATAATCAATTAAATAACATAAATATAATACTAAATATAATTCAACTATAATAATAAACATAAGAATTCAACTATAATCTCGTCATAAAATGTAAAAGGAGAGTTAAAAAAACATGTCTTACGGAGTTACGTTAAGAATGTTGTTCTAAGGTCGTATTGTCTTCATTTCATGCGGGTACTTTCAATACAATTTCATTCCACTCTTTTACTTATTTTTAGCCACACATTTTTCGACAAAATAATATTTTTCATCACATCAATAATATTTCCTTCTTTTTCAACCACGCGTTCTCCATCAATCTACTATTCTAAAATACATTCTTCCAAAATAATGTAGATTAAACACATCCTAATTCACCCCCCTTTTGAGGCACGTTCTTTTTCTCATTCTCATTTTTTACTCATTTTCAATCACATAATTTCAATAAAATAATATTTTTTATCAAATCAATAATTTTTCCTTCTTTTTCAACTATATATTCACCATTACATCAATAGTAAAAATGCATTCTTACTCCCAAAATGATCACCAAACAGGGGCTCACGATTTTTAATTTTTATTAAAATTAAAATTAAAATATAAAACTGAAACTTAAAATTAACTTTAATTTTGAAATTTAAAATTTATTTGTTTTTTATATTACAACATAACAGTTTTTGAACGTAATGAGTCGGTACAAAGTTTAGATCTCGTCCAAAACAACCTAAAATTAAGACTTGAACAGCTTGTTTGATTCAATTTCTAAATCACAAATCCATTAAAATATATTTCGATCGTGTCGAGTTATGTCCAATTGCAGAACGCAATATAAATATCTTCTATTTTTTATATTTTACTTTCTCCGCCAATGAAAAATGCTGAAAACAACACAAGTTTCAATTGGATCTTGTACGTATTTGAATTGCAGTTATCAAATGCCTAGAAAATTCAAAAATTTTCAATTAGGCCCACTAGTGACATACTGATATTATGTGCAGACTTCATTGAATTGAAAATAAAAATAAAAATGTCACTTATACACTCTTTCTTGACATGATGGTCGATATTGTGTGTTGACAAATGTTGATTTGATGAAAAATTGTCAAAAATTTGAACTGTCTAATGGTGTGTTCCACATGATACAATGTAAAAAAATAATGTATATATATACATATAGCATGATTGTTTAAAAAATCTCTATTCTAGAATTAAGGGCAGACATAGAAGTTTAAAATTAGTGAGGGTACAATCGAACTTGTAAAGAAATTGAGAGAAATTATATAATTGAAATTTTACGTCCAAAAAAATCACCCCCTTATAATTTTACTCCGAAAATTTATATGGGGATATGACTTTTTCGGATGTAAAATTTCGAAAATTGTTGATATCATATTCTATATAAAATTTCCTAATAAAATTATGAAAATTACATTGAGAAATTTGTACTGTAAAATTTTTTTTTTTTTTTTTTTTAAATGCGAGTTAGACGTCTTTCTTTAAGACTCATGTTTAACTTGTTTTTAACTAGTTTCGATATTTGTTTGGACTATTCGATATGCTTATAATGTAGTTCTCGAAATAAGATTTGAGATGTTATAAGCGATTTGTAAATTCGATTAACGTATGATCANTCGAAATTTTTTTAAAATTAACATGTTATCGAAATTCAAATTTATTGTGATTTTGTCCCTATTTAGTGGAGATTAAAATTAATTTTTTAGTAAATTTTGATAAAAGTTAAACAGTTATAGATTCCGTGAAATATGTTATTAAAATTAATTGATAATTTGATGTAGATTAAAATTTAGATTTCAATCGTCCTCTGTCTAGAATCATGCTCGAGATATTCAAAGAGTCTTATTCAAATTATATCATTGCAGAAGACGGATATCAAATTCACATAATAGAAATATAAGACGTAGAAAAGATTTATTTTACAGTGACTAGTTTTTATACTCGGGAGACTTCTTCAATATTTGATACACCAACCAAATACGTTAACCAATTTTTGCGGAAAACATCGTAATTTGTACTTGAAATTTTGACCATGTTAGGGATAAATCTCACGTTAAATAAAAATGGAAATATAAATTATTTGGACAATTTTTCGTAACAATATAGAACCCTGATTATTAATAGACCTTAATAAAAAAAATTTAAAAAAAAAATAGATGCAGTAACCCAAGGAGTTGAACAGATTTAACTTATTTTAATTCCAGACTATTTTATTATTTCACTATCAATCTAACCAATCGTATATTATATAAAAAAAAATGTTGCAATTTGCTTGCTTAATTTCGGTCATCTTTGTACAGCTTGCTTAATTCGTCATCTTTGTACAACCGTGAATTGCATGGAAATCCATATTTGACCTCGAGAGTGCCATAAAGATCTCGTTGACTGAATATTATTTTGTTTAAAAAATTGTTGAGAAAGCATGTTTGGCTACGCTTAAAAGACCATTAATTTCCACTTTACACACAGAATAAAGTTTCCAAGCTTAGCCCACGCTCGACCAAATCCTAAAAATAATTCATTTCTATTCTGAAATGTACCAATAATCAATTTCAAGTCAAATCACAGCACATCTATAACCACCCATCCGACTTTGGATGTTGGAAGCCGCCTCGGCCGCCCTAATGGACTGAAAGTAAGTAAAGCCTATATATACATAATAATCAGCAATAGATTTCTAAGCAGACAAGATTTATCATCTAACCCTTACGAAAGTGAAAACCATAAGCCACTTATATTTTTTCGATTTCGCGATTAAGAAATGGCACACTCTGAATCTGCTTTGCCCTTGAAAAATCTACAAGGCAAAGTTGCCATTGTCACAGGTGGTGCAAGTGGTATTGGTGAGGCCACTGCTCGTCTTTTCGCCAATCATGGTGTAAGGGCGGTTGTGATTGCCGATGTGCAAGACGATAGAGGTCAAATCGTGGCTGAATCCATAGGTGCTGAGCAGTGTAGCTACGTGCACTGCGACGTTAGCGATGAAAAACAAGTGCAGGCCATGGTTGATTTTACAGTAAAAAAATATGGTCAACTTGATATCATGTTTAGTAATGCTGGAATGCCAAGTAAATCAGAACAAACGATACTTGATTTCAATTTTTCACAATTCGAGACCTTATTCAGCGTCAATGTATTCGGTATGACAGCATGTGTGAAGCATGCAGCTCGTGCTATGGTGGAGAAGGGCGTCAAGGGAACCATTGTGTGTACTGCTAGTGTGGTTGCCACCAATTGCAAGGGGGGTACGAATATGACCGACTATGTCATGTCAAAGCATGCTATTTTGGGTCTGGTCCGAGCAGCTAGCCAACAGCTTGGTGTACATGGAATTAGAGTTAACTGTGTTTCCCCATCTGCAATCGCAACTGGAATGGCAGCAAAAACGGGGTTGACGAGCGACGGAGTTCAAATGGCATTCGGGCCTTTCACACCCTTGAAAGGAATTGCACTAACAGTTAACCATGTAGCAGATGCCGTATTGTTCCTTGCATCAAACAATTCGGCATTTGTTACTGGGCATGACTTGGTCGTGGATGGTGGATTGATCAGCCTTCCCCATTTAATGATAAATGAAAACTGAGAAAGATGATTTCTTTCGGGGCAAATATTTATTTTGCGTTTTTGTTATCAGCGAATTTGTGTCTCAACGTCATCAAATGAAATACCAATAATATGTTGTACTTTGTAATATTCTATTTTATCTTTTAATAAAAAGGGAAAATTTAAAATTCATTTTATGTCATAAAAGTATGACATATTTATATAAATAACATAATTTCTTGTATAATATTGAATTTCATTTCAATCAATTAAATAATACAATGAGTATGCAAAATTAATCAAGAAATACAAGAAATAAACTAAACTATTAGTCTTGAATTAAAACAAATAAACAATGAGGTTCAACTTCATCCAATACAAAAAAGAAATCTAGCATAACATGTTAATATATAAATTACAAGAAAAATATTACTTGGATCATGAAATAAATCAAAAGAAGTTGATCTTCAAACCCACGGTTGAATTCTTCAAAATCGTGACGTAATTGTCATTCAATTCCTTGCTATGACTTGATATCCTCTCCCAAAATATAGTAATTAGCCTCTTGTTCTTAATGAAATTATGGTGTATGAAGAGGCAAGAGAGGTTTTTTTTTGTTTTTTTATTATGTGTAACCCTCGTTCTCTATTTATAAGAGTAAAAAAATAGGTCAAAATCGCATTCAATTTGGTTTTCAAAAAAGTTTGAATCGTGAAAGGACACTAAAGATTTGTCAGCGAAAAAGGTATGTGCACGCGCGCCGACATAACTATCGCGCACGCTCCGTAGAACCAAATGGCTCTCAGGTTTGGAAAAATTGTACCGCGTGCATGGGCCCTAAATTTCCCGCGCGCGCACTACAACATTTTATAACATTCAAATAAAGCATTCTTGTTGATAATGCTATAAGATAAAAATGATATTTATCTAAACTTAATATAATAGCGTTCATTGACAGGCCTACTAATCAGCCCAAATTACTTCTCTTTGGTGCCCTATTTTTTTCCGGCCGTGCTATACGTACAGAAGCCTTCCCACAGAAACATACCAGATGAGCTGGCAACCATTACTTAAAAAAAATAAAAAAAGTAAAAAACAAAAGAAACAAAAGAAACAGAACACACGTTAAATCACCTTCACTTACCCTTTCTCCACGCCATTTTCGTGTTCCGACCGATCTGAGACCCAAAATTCCAATCGACGTCGCCGGCGCTTTTGTCACCGTCGCCGGCTGCCTTCAATCCAGCAAACAAAGACCTCTCACACGTATTTATCTTCGTCATATTATAAGGTCCACAAACCGCGAAAAACCTGCTGTTTTTGCCGCCGCTGTCGTCATCATCTCCGGCTGCCGTCGATCCCTTGTCGCCTGGAACTATCACCGACTCCGTAGCGTTCTCAGAAGGTAAGATTTTTGGATTTCAGACTGATTTTATTTGGAAGTTGCAAATGATGAAAATAAGGGATTTATTAGACAATGGGTTATTTGGATCCCTGTTTTGTGACTCCTGATAATTTGAGTACTAAAACTGACGTTTAAATAGTTTTGGAATATTGCTTTTGGAGATACTTAGTGGGAGGTTTATTGGCCAAAGTAAGGTTCTTGGGTACAATAGAGGTAGTGTGTCTTGCATAAAGAGAAACGACTCTGTTGGAGAGAATTCAAATCCATTCTATAGAAAAGATTACCAAATTGCTAGATCAATTTCTGTTTCTATGGCTGCTGATCCAAGCTAATGTAGTGTTGAAGAGTTCTTTGGACTTCTTTATGTTTTGAGGTCCAAACGAAGCTAACGAATGTAAGTTGAACAGCCTGTATGGTTATAACCGAAAATGCAGTTATAATTTTGAGCTAATGAATAACCGAAAATGCCACAGGTTTAATCATTGTTCTATGGTTGTTATCTCATTTCTTAGAGTACCGTGTTCAGCTTGATTTGTATCTTGGTTTTATTGTTCAAACCACTATGCTTTACTTATTTTCGTAGTTTGAAAAGTGCATGTTTGGATACCGAGTGCAATGTTCAACACTAAAGTGCAGTGTTGTTTAATCAGTCCAAAGAATTGTCTTGTCTAATCCGATCGAGCACGTTTCTCTGATTTTGTTAAATTATGAAGATTGTTACCAATATATGACTACCTCAGATGCATGTGGTTGTTTCCCATGTGATTGTGGATTCTTTGTTTGGGTAAAAGACGATGAAGCAAGCGGTGAGTCAAGTACCATCGATGAAGAAACGAACCCTAATACCAAAGAGCAAGTTGACAGTTTGCCTAGCATGTTCGACAGTCTAGCTCGAATAGCTGATAAACGAAACCTCGAGATTTCGTTAAATGTGACATTTTGCAAGGGCAAAGAGCCCTCGGATGGTAATGGAAAACGAATTGGATCGCCACACTGAGTAGTTGTATTTGTTATTGCACTTTTCTAGTTATTTTGTTTACTCAACGGTGTCGATTGCATCCATAAATGGTCATGTACTTGCTTAGGCAGCTTTTGTTTTATCAGTTCATTATGGTATTGATCGTGTAATTTAAGATTTGCGTTCCAAATTATAATGTTATAAACTTAAGTTACAATTATGTTTATGTGATTTCATTAAAGATGTCTCTACTAGTGGCTCAATTTCTTTCAATAACTGGCAACTTTTATTTATAGTACAATTGATGAAGAAATGAATTATGTCATACTTTGGTGTAGTATGGAGAAATTTGGTTATAATGTCATGCAGTCCAACATAATGCAACGAACACTATTCTAAACTAGAAATCTAAATATGCGGAGGTTCACGATCAATAAGAAGATTACACATGATTGGACTCGTCTTGCTTCATAGGCCTGTTGGGCCACCTCTTTGAGGGGAGATTGGAAAGTACGCGAATAGAAACTCTTTGAGGGGAGATTGGAAAGTACGCGAATAGAAACTAGTCGAATGCAAATATAAAGATTTAAACAAAACTGTAAACTTTGTGAACTGTATATCAGATTTGTTGACATAATGTCACTATTATCCATCTTGACCACAAAATAAGTGTAGTTACCAGTTCAGTTTGCATTCTATGCTTGCCGTAGGTCTAAACAGTCAAAACTAATTCAGCCGTGCTATACAGTTTGGAAGTATGACGTGAAGAAACATTCTCCAACCAACCCCAATTAAAAGTAGTCAAAACAATGATAAGATAATCCTTGTATTGTACATCTTCAGAAAGCATGAAGCACAACACTGGTTCGATACACCAACGACAAAGACGGAAAAATCCACACAAACTCACGAAGCGATCAAGGAACATGAGGGTATAAACTCAGAGCAAAATTAAGGAAGGAAATCCATCCAAAACAAACAAATTATCCAGTACAGCCTCAGAAACAGGGAAGATAACATTATAACATCACTCACGTGGGTTTTCCGAAGTTGGTGAAGACCGGTTTTGGCCGTCACCGGAGTTGGGCATAACCATCTCACTAAAGCCGAGGAGTGAGGGTTCCAATTTGGGGAAGCGGCTGCAACGTATTGATTTTTCAATGGATTTGCTCTTTTACCTTTACCCTTTTCAAATGTTTTGCAATGCCCAAAGTGCCAGCTCCGGGTAGATTCGAATCGGCATGGGGGATTTGGTAGGGGAAATGGAATTCGGCGGCAGGAAATGTTGGTGGCGGGACGCGGGACGAAATGAAAATGGGACGAAATGGAAAGTTTCTCAATTACTGTGGCGCTCTTTTCCGTTTGGACTTTTTCATTTGCTTAGGTTGCTTTCCTTTTCATTTTTTTCAATTGTTTATTCCCAAAATGTGCCGCGTCATGTTATTTCAAATTTCTGGAAAGCTTCTGGTATAAAACTTCTGTTCTTGTGGCTTTTCTCATTTTTTTCTTTCATCAAATCAGTCTTTTCCTTTCATGCGATTCATTCCCAATTTTTTTTCTTGCAAATGACATCTCTGCTTTTCTTCCCTGCCCTCATCGTCCATACTCATCCCCATTTTTTTTTTTCTTTCAGCAACTATGAGGAGTGAGTGATAAATAACTGTGAAGAGTTGCAATTTTCCATAAACAAAAAACATTGTCGGAGAGAAATTAAAAGAAAGGCCGGCGTTTGTCAGAGAATGAGACCAAAATCAAGAAGCAGAGGAATAGCTATTGAAGAAGATAGGCAATTGTCGCACTGGGGAGGAATTTACTGTTATTTTCACTGTACACTATCAAGGTTTTCTATTCTTCACCTTTTCTTCTATCACCAGATATAGGGTTTCGCCCATTTCTTCCCCTGTTAATTTTATTTTCAATTTAATTCTTATTCCTACTATAGATTTTCTCAAATTAGGTTTAAATGGGAAGGAGATTGTATTTACTGTTAATTTTTTTCATCTATTTACCAAATATCACCATTGTTAAAGTATATGTTACTGTGATTTGTCACTAAGAAATATCAATGAAATATATGTGATTTGTTATTCAGAAACAACTTTTGTAAATAGTCAAGGCGTTTATTTACTTACAAGAAAGAAAATAATAGTAATTTGGTGTTTGACTACTACTGTTGAGCGAAAATAAACTAGGATTTAGAAATGTAATTGTAGGGGAACTCCCCAAAGTTGAGAGCTATGAACACTTCCCTTAAAGTATTGGGGGTGTTGTGAAAAGAACAAGGAGGCATCCAGAGGCAACTGTTCCACTTGGCATAAGAATCTCTGAAGCTTACTTGGTATTTCCTCTTTATGCTATCCTTGATTAGGATGGATATGTTTCTCACTAGAATGCTATTTTAAAGAGGCACAACAGACTTCTCAAGTGATTAGGATGGATATGTTTCTCACTAGAATGTCAAACATTTGACATAATCAGTTGCTCAAAACAAAACTGTAAGAGGCACTAGATGGAGATGCCATTTTCTTGATTAATCATAAGACAAATAATTGTCATCTGATTATCTATGAATTCTTTACATGTTCAACAGGGCGAAAAAGAAATCAGTTGATCAACTATGCCAAAAGATAACCATTTAGTTAAAAAGGTAAAGAAATGTACAAGTTCCAGTCCTTTTTGAGTAAATAGAATACTTCTAATATGTTCTAATATATTGCAATGAAACTTGAAATATTTCTCATGCTCCACATGCAGATGCTATAAGTGCATCTAGGTACGTGCCTAACAGCAGAGAACATCTTAATTCGATGTACTGAAATTCGAAGACGCAAGGTTGATCAATTTAAGAGAACCAAAATTCAAAGGTCCAAGGTTAATCTAAAATGATCTGTAGCATTGATTTTGCCCATATCAATAATGCAACAATTTATGCTTACTGAAGCTTGCTGATAAATCGATGCAATTCAGGTAGTCTGCTGAATATGGATTGGACTAGAACAAGAAAAAAGGTGACAGAAGGACGTTGATCTTTAAATGATCCAAATATATTGGTTCATCACATTCCTGTAGGACCTAATTCAATTTTGTTTATTGCATTTTCAAGCATATATTGCTATTAGTATTTGACGTGAGAGTAAAACATAATTAGATTGCTCTATTGAACAGCTACACTTATTTATTTCTACAAGATATTATTAATGATTATTTGGAATTTATTAGTCTTGGTTATTGTTATTCATATTTTTAGTCCACAAAGTAATGATATTAAATATTTACATTTGATAATTGAGGAATCACGAATGCTATGTAATATGTATATACATTATAATAACAAAATGATATTATATTCAAAAAATGCTATAAATATTAATGATGGAAAAGAATGCTATTGAAGATGTAATCATGACGATTAAAGAATGTTATTAAAACCAAAATTATAATAAAAAATGCTATCAAATTTAAAAAGATTGCACGAAAATAATGCTATAAATACTAAAATCACGATGATAGTAAAATACTATCTAAAAGTGTTTTTATAGCACTTTATAATAGCATTTATAAAATGTTATAGTAGAGGTACGACTTTTAATAACACCACCTACAATAGCATTTTGAAAAATGTTATAGAACATGATATATAGCATTTTTTGCAAGCTATAGATGACTTGATATGTTGTAGTGGCGTACATATTCATCTCTGAACAGTTTTTGGTATTTTGGTCATAACTTTCTCTACAGGTATCCGATTGAGTTGATTCAAAATACGTTGGAAAGGTAATTCAAAGAGCTACAATTCTTTTAAGTACACTTTTTCCAATTCGAACGTTTGCTATCCGAAAAATGGGTCTCAAGTTGAGGCTAAAAATCGTAGCATAACTTCTTTGACTGGAGATTGATTTGTGAAAATACTTCCATTATATTTCACTCATTTGACCTCCAATTGTATCCAATTGATCATATATGATCTTTAATCATCGTTTTGTGCTTCGAATAAACTCTTGGATGTTTACACTTTGGTCCCCAAACTTTGAATTTCCTTCGTTTTCACACGTTTTTCGTTCATTTCTTCCAAATCCACTAATTTGCATTGAGTTTAACCTAACAAACAGAATTAATATAAAATTAAATTATAACTCATCCAAATCACTAACAAATACGATAAGGGTCCGTTTGATTGTAAGTGTGAAAAATTGGTGGAAAAATAACGAATTTCAGGGAAAGTAATTGCTTAAAACTTGTTTTGTAGGGAATTGTTAATTAAGTGTGTTTGATTGATATGATTTTCATCCGAATTTTTTTTGAAATTTTGAATCTTTTTGTCACGTTTAACTTTATTTGACATGAAAATTGTCCACTAAAATGATTTTTTTAAATACAATTGGTTATGAAATTTTTTACTATTGCCAAAAAGTTAAAAAAAAAGTTGCTCGAAAACATTACAATTTGTTATGAAATTTGTTACCATTGCCAAAAAGTTTAAAAAAAAAAAAATTGCTCGAAAACTATTTTTTTCATCAAAGTTTAGTACTAGTTTGACTTTATTTTTCATGAAAATTGTCCATTAAAGGAAATTTTTTTATTTATTTATTTTTATTTTTACAATTGTTCATAGAATTTGTTTTCATTGGGAAAAAAAAAAGGTAACCTAAAAAGCCAACGAAATGGTAACCGTGTGAGCCAAACCAAGAAAATGATTTCCATGTAAAATTTTGGTTATCAAATAATACTTTTTGGGGAAGATGGAATTTTATTTCCAATTTTCATGGAAAATCCTCCAAATCAAACATGCCCTAATTTCATAGTCTAGATAAGTGTACAAAATTTACTTATCATGATCGTTCACACTTTTTATGCAAGTCATGTTTTTGAGGATGCCTCTGCCCCCTCTTCGACAATCCATGGTGTTCGTTGTCCGGGCAACTAGGGAAGCCAATTTGTTATGTGAAGGGCCGTGTTAAATTTGCGATTGGATTGGAGTAGAGAATCCTAAAGAGATTAACTGGAGGGTAAACCTAGTAGAAGCCCGCGCCTCACTTCGGTCAGATGGTGGCCTCACTGCTAGGTTGGATAAAAAATGTTACTTTGTTTAGACCTTCTTATTATATTTTCATTATTAATATAGGACCTGGAAAATTTGACATATATGTTAATAGTATAATTGATTTGTGGGCAAAAGTTATGTTGTCCACCTGTCGATGTGGACAACATGTGGTGTTACCACATTGATCATTGGTTTTTAGATTTATTTTCCCACCATAGATGTGACATTACAACATGTCTCTTGTCCACTATAAACAGAAAATCAATTCTAATATTAATAATTATTAATTAACATGAATGATTTTCTATTCACGGCGGGCAAGAACTTATTGTGCCCACAACTGACGTGGCAATGTCTGTCGACAAGTTAAACAGTCGACAAACTTGTTGATGTTGCAATTGTAAGCACATTTTATCTTGTCCATCGTGAGCAAGAGAAAAATTATGTAATTATCTATAACATATTAAATATCACATTAAGTGATAATTTTTTTGGACGATTTTAACTCTACTATAATTTAATTATTTCACCTTGCTTTTCATTTTTGAATATGTATTTAATTTATTTAACCGTTTAGTTACCATTATTGTACGTATACATTCAACAAATTCATTTCGTACTTTCATTAATGCATGAATTCCCAATTATTAATTCTCAATTAATTAATATTCATATTTATTTAATTAATATTCATATTCATTTAGGCATTTCAGTGTTATTAATTATAATTACAAGTTAAATAGAATTTCACGTTCAAAATTGCATTTCATTATTCATGTTCATGTATGCTAAATTGTTAATATATCAAATCTTACTTAATTGAAAATTAAATAAATAATTTAACATTTATTGTCATGTATATATTCTTTAGTATTGATTCTAAATTAATTAATATTTACGCACATTCAAATATTATTTTTATAGTATTTATAAAATATTTTATAATAACGTGCAAGTTCAACATTCAATAATTTCGATCAATGTACCAGAAATATGAAGCTCGCTCTGAACATGTTCAGTGTCAACCTTGAATACAGTCATGGTAGGCAATTGTCTAAGGTTTCCGCCTTGGTGAGGATCGAAAAACTTGTATATGTAAAATAAAAAAGAAATGTTTTTGAGAAAGTGTTTTTTTTTAATAGTAAAAAAAATGTTTTTAACTTCCCATTTTGTTTGTTTTTTCTTGTTTTCAGGATAACTCTCATTTTTTCTCTCTTTTTTCTCTTTGCCGTTTCTTTGTTAGTTATAGTTATATGACTTTTCAGCTTTTACTTTTTTTCCCTTCTTGTTTAGTTATCCTCAATTCATCATTTCCAATTTCTTAGCTTCCTTTTACAGTCTTTGATGTTTATATATACTAGTCAAAAAAATTATACTCTCAAAATTCAATTTCTACGATTCAATTTTTTGTGATGATGAAATATCGCAAATGAGCAATCTTTTTATACTAAATTTGACACATAAGAATTAATTGGTATTACATGAATTTAAACACCCATTAAAATTTTTAGATACATGGATAGAAATAAATTTATCTACAA
>CAIGRB010055965.1:42631-89622 GCA_903798255.1 Fraxinus quadrangulata
TTTTATGATGAACTTTTAGTCTCGTTTTACATCTTACAAATATTATTAACAAAATTCTTGCTCGTTTGACACAACAATTATTCATTGATATCCAGACCGGTCGTGTTGTCATTCTTGCCACCATCCCCGATCAAATACCGTTGAAACTGAGACACGTGTCATAAGTCCGGTATCGACACCTGTTGGGTTCATTTTTTGAGGTCAACAGTTTTAATCAATCTTCACAATGCATTTTTTTCCCATGCCTTTCTCCGTTTATGGATCTATAAGGTAGACGAACCACACCAATCCATCCCCAACTTAGAGGTTAAATTCCATATTAATTAGTATACATTAATTCATGTCAACACTAAAATAAGTATAAACTGAAAAAATCAAAGAAAACCTGGAAGATCAATGAGCAAACAGTGGCAATCTGAGTCTTCTGTCCAACCAAAGAGGGGTTTAAGCTCTTCATATATAATATTAGGAGAGCTTTTCTTTTCTACATTTCCTCCATGATCTCCCTCTACAATATTTGCCATCGATGAAACAATATACTGTTTTCCGATGAATGATGATGAATTGAGCTTGTATATTTTGTAGACGATCAGCTTGATTAGTTTTTCTTGCAAGATCCAGCATGTGTTTGTTCCTTGCTTTTCCTCTTGAACTCTGCCCAAATGGTTAAGAGGGAAGAGATTATTCTATGCTTTGCTTGTGTCCAAAAATAGAGCTGCCCATTCTATTAGACTACTTTACCCTTCATTTTAACCAACAAGTACTTCCAAAAACTCGAAAATAAGTACTTAATCCAATGACGTAATATTTTTTTTTGAGATTATAAACTCATCAAATTTCATTTTAACAAAATATTTTATTGGATCCCTAACTTTTATTCATATATAACCATACATTTATAGGTGATTGGACCCACCATCTTATAATATCAAAAAACTTGGTAAAAAAGAGGTCAATAGTTTTAAGCATAATATTACATTAAGTTTATCTAGTTGAGTTGAAATGTATGGTTAAAATAAAGTTTAAATCTAAATAAATTGATTTATAAATTTATTAAACAGAGGCTTAATTCATTAAATTAAAAGTCGTAAATTCCGAAACACCAATATTCTCATTCTGCGTCAAATCCAAGAATCTAACCGAGTAAGGTTTTTTACAAGTAGGGGGGCTCCTATTCAAATCTCAATTTGAATCTATTTCCAGAATTAGTTCGACATTTATTGTTATTGTTGTTACTGCTGCATAGTATTGGAATGTTAGTTAATTCATATTTTGAATTTGTATAATGCATAATTCAAACAGATGGTTAAAATTTTATGAGAGATGTTACACAAACATGATGAATGACAGGGATTTTAACATACGTACACTTGGTAGTTTTTGATTAGCAGTTAAAAAAATTTAAACAAAAAATTGTCAATCAAAATTGCCAAATCAGTACATGAAAATTGGGACTGTTTGTCGAGTTTTTTCCAAATTTTATTCAGAACAAAACCTTTTAGTTTACGAAATTTTTATATAGAGGTAGAATACATAGATATAGATATAAATGATCATATATAAAGGTATCAATTTAAATATGCAAACTTTTATTTCCATAATGAGTATATTTGTACAATATGTTACATTATTATTCCAATAAATCATTAGCATGATTCCATGCTTATTATTAATTTATTATGATATTACCTTTAACTTCATCACTTGTGTAACTTTACTGATATGGGAACAATAATAACAATTAGTAGAATTACAAGTAACCCTATGAAAACCCATATTTTCGTCTTCGACTTCTCATCACTTTCTATAGTATCCAACGCAATTTTCCCTTTGGGTGTATTTGGTACTTCTGGATCAATAAATCCGTCAGGCTTTTTCGTGCTCGGCTTATTACCAATATTGGAGTAATTTGCATTATCACGATTTGATTCAGGTTTTCCCATTGATTTTCTATCAATGTTGGTTGAGTAGGGTTGTTGCTCTTTGGGTATATTGATGTTATGTGAGTCGTATTGATCTCGTACTGGTTTCATTCGACGTAGTTCTATTTCTGATAGCTTTGGAAAAGT
Organism: Fraxinus quadrangulata; assembly: GCA_903798255.1. NCBI lineage: Eukaryota > Viridiplantae > Streptophyta > Magnoliopsida > Lamiales > Oleaceae > Fraxinus > Fraxinus quadrangulata. The sequence goes on from CAIGRB010055965.1 coordinate 44,701, forward strand.
GATGCAAAAAATCTCACCATCTTCAAATTCTCCACTGGTCTCTTCAACATTTATATTTTTAGGCAGGTTAAAAGTTTCATGAAAGGAAACAAACTTGTGTCCACTCAATTGTCTCTCCCCACGTACCACGAGATGACCATACTTGTCGATTTGAAGCGTCACTTCCGGTTGTTTGAACCCTGAAATAAGGAACTATTTTTTGAAAGTATACTTGAATCAATCACATATTATGGCAAATCTATATATTTGATAATAAATTTTACAATGCAAATTCAATTATATTCATCTTATAATTTTTTGTTGTAAATGCCAAAGAAACCGGAAATAATAATAATACGAGTATGTTAAGCCCTTGTTTGGTGCCCATCCAAAATTTATTTTTCTTTTTTTTTATTTTCAACCACACATTTTTCAATAAAAAAATATTACATCCAAATTCAAAACTTTTTCTTATTTTTTATCCACACATTCTCCATCAAAATATTATTCCAAAATGTATTTTGAACCAAAAAAAAAGCTCAAACATGCTCTAAATATAAATCTTGATACTGTCAGAAGAACAAACATTAATAACTTGAACGCTTAACGAAGGTTTATACCTTCTAAAATATATATAATTCTTATTGTATTTAATTTGAGATTGAAGAAAACTTTGTGCAAAAACATAAAAATTAGTACTTTAAACTAACGAACCATTTTAAATGGTGAAAATAAAAAATATAAGTTGCTTTCTTCTTTATTTTTCAACCTTAAAACTCTTTCAAAAATAAATTACGCAACATATTGCCCGTGTTTGGTTCAGCTTAAAATTTTGATTAAATTTTAAGTCAAGGTCAACAAATCGTTTCAACCACATATTTTATAGAATCTACAACTTTTCAACCTACATTTCATCAATTTTTATCAAAATCTACTAAAATTTTTATTTTTGTCAAAATCAAACTACATGAAACAGAATATGCAAAAATAATAATAAAAAAAAATAGTCAGAGAAATTGAAGAAAAAATCTGAAAATTTGAATGGTAAATAATATATAATTTCTGATACCAGGAAGAGTTATCCGCAAATAATGATTATTTTCATCGTCAGCCCAGCCATGAGGGGGCACAATCTCTCTAAACAACAGACTTGATTCTCTCTTATCGAGACCTCTGACTCTGCCCTCCATCGCTGATGTAATATTTAGAAAATAATTAATTTGTAATTTAAATGATAAGGCTAATAAACAAGCACGCCTTCTATTTATTCTAATCAAGAAAGTTGGTAGCTTGGTGTTACGGTTATTAATATTCTAAAGCTAAATTGAAATAGCTTTTCTTGAATGATCGAACCTTTTTATTCTATTCCAAACTTTTTTATTTGGATTTTGAGAATCATCAAAGTTTGTGTTTGAGTACATTTCGTTTACGTTTAGAAGAGGTTATGTTAATTAGAGTAGACAAAGTTGTCTATATGTTCTATAAAAGGAATTCTTATACCTTAAAGTCGCACGTGATTTGAAAAATGAATTTGACTCCTCGCGAATGTAATAAACCTATTAACTTTACAGTAACGCCAACCACCGGAAGTGTACAAAGAAGATAATACTTTCTTGTGAGAGGAGAATGTTCTTTGCTTTGTTTAGTCTTGTCAAAGCCATTTAATTTTGTTAAAACCAAATCTAGAGTCGACACATGCAAGATTCAATGCTTAAGGAACATGGAATTCGTAGTTCGAAAAAGATTAGGCGTGTCTCATTGGGCTTATTCTGGATTTCAAGGATTTGGCGGTTTAATTCAATTAGGAAGAGATGCATTTCAGGAGTTAAATGTTGATAAAGGCGTGTTTGGCTTTGTGATGTGGCGTTGAGTTGGCGAAACAATTAAAATTTGGAAGGAGTTAACTGGTTAGATCAAATTTCCGTCTTCCATGTCAGCATTAAATGAGACGGCATCCACCCGGTGAGTAATGGATGCTAACAAGGTAAAGTTTAGTAGCTAAAAGTAAAGTTTAGTAGCTAATGGAATAATTTTGAAAGTTCGGTGAGTAAATTATAACGTAGTGCAAAGTTCAGTGGCCAATAAAACATTTAACTCCCATATTTTACTCATATTCTCATCATTCCTTATTCCCTTTCCTTCCAGTTTGATTTGCTACTTGTCGTATTTAAACAATTCCCTTATCCCAGTACAAATTAACCAACTTTTTCACAATTACTCTACTTTTCGTAGAAGGTAGCAAATAATTAATTGGAAAAAAAAAAGGTAAAAAGAATGCCTAGAGTGAGATGGGGTTTTGTACATGTACTTAACAATGATTATACTCACTGGCTCATGTATGCCATCGGTGGAAGCCAACACCCAACCATACTTCGCCAGGGCAATCGCTTCATTCCCCGCCAAATGGTGGACAATATTACACAACACGTCTTTGCAATTAAGCCCTAATCTTAATCATGAAAGTAATGAAAAGTAAAACGAAATCAGAAGAATGCAAAGCACACACGGATTTATAGTGCTTCACTGTCTGTAGAATAGTTGCATCCATTTGCCCTTGAATATTACGTCGATCGCTGGTCGAGAGGATGAGTGTACGTATGTCAAGCTCCACACAGTTATAATATACTTTAATTTAGCTTCTTTTCTTTCCTTAATGTTGTTCAATAATATCCTATCCACCTTAGCGAACACATTAAAAATGCAAATGTTTGTCAGCTGATTAATGATTCTGGCGTGTATGTGACAAAGAGGGAATATGAACCCGACAGTGTGTGGAAAAATTGGGTGTGGAAATCAGAGGGAGATGTGATGATGAATGGAGCCTTCTTCATACAATCCGGAGACCCTAATGTCAAGTTTGTTGGGGGTTCTGATATGGTCAGCCCAAAACCTGGGACATAATCTTACACAATTTGCTGGCGCTCTAAGTTGCACTGTAAAAAATGAGTGTTAGCATATAACTATGATTATGTAGACAGATTTTTTTTTTTTTTCTTTCTTTGTTCTACAATGAATGTCAGAAGGCTGCCTGTCTGAATAAATCTTAAAATAGTATCAAATATGAAGGGAAAGTAGATAATTCTCCTGAGTTTGTCCTGTAGAAAAAAACGTATAATCATTTCTCGTGTACTTGCACACTTGTACAGATCTCTTGTAGATTATTGAAATGTTTAAATTGGTTGAGGGAGGAAATTATTCGAGTGTAATTTAAGCGTATTTTAATATTCAACATGTGCACCCACAAAGGATGGATTCATCTTTTAATCAAATGTCTAGGTTTAATGTGCAAAATGTTTATGAGGAGATTGATGGTTTCGCCCAGAATATATTCATCCTCTACGGTGGATGCTGAATTAATGAAACCATTAGGGAGAAAAGAACTAATTGAAAAAAAAAAATGTATTTTAGTTTGCATATAGGAAGTCAAATAAGAAAAATAATTATAAACTCATTATGGCGCCAATATTGAGTTTTCAAACGATAGATGATTCGATGTTGGCAAAACCAGACTCGATATGGCACGAAAAATGAAAATTAGTTCAACAAAAAAAAACTACGAAAAACTATTTTAAAAAGTCAACAACTAGTCACAACAAGAATTAGTCAATTCAGGCTAAAACCAAGCAATTCACCTAAATTTTTTTTTATCTTTTTTGATATTTTTTACCAACCATTCAACTCCGATTATATAATAATTTGATCATTTGATAAACGACCTTTACATTTCTCGAATCGATGCCAGCCGGAATTTTCAATCATTGATATTTGTTCAGAGTCAATGTCACACTATTAGAGAAAGAGGTATTTGAAGAAAATTGGCTGGTTACAACCACTTACAAGAGGAAGCAATTCCAAGTTGATACCTCTGGTCATCGGAATCCCACAAAATATTTGACCATCTGACTTTCGAAATCTACGAAGCTTCAACGATGGCTGAATATGTCTGTTCGTTGGTTCTCTCTATCTTTCAAGCAATTAATGGTTGAAGTTAAAATATTCAATTATATAAATTTTGTATTTATATCTGTATATGAGTATGACAGCAAATATATTATTTAATGTTATATATTTTTCTGTGGGACTTGGGTGCAATTGGGATATTGACATTGTGTACTGAATGAAGCCACAGTGTTTGAATTAGTTAATTAACAAGTCAAACACTGCTGGCTCCCATTATAAAATATCACTAGTGTCATTCAAATGACATAGAAAGAAATTGAGAGTGTTTTTTCATGGAGTTTGGTTTAAGGAAATCTGATCTTGGTGAAATGGTGAAGGAAGAGAATAAAGCAGCTGAATCTGATGGTGATGAACGAGGTTCTGCAGAAAAGAATGTTCTACAGGTAAACTTTCTTGAAATTAATGCAGCAAGTGTATTATAATTGACCGATTACCGATTAACCACTTCGTCTAAAAGTTTAAACTGTTATAAATGTAGGATTATCGACTACAAAGGACGAAAGCTGAAATGGGTAAAGTTACAGAAGAAAATCAAAGGCTGAAAATGTATTTGGAACTAATTCTGAAGGATTACAGGGCTCTACAGGTGCAATACAAAGATTTTGTTCAACAAGAACCTAAAAAATCTACAAGTGCATCTGCAGTTAATATTCATCAAAATACAGAAGGATCTGAACTGATGTCTCTTAGCTTAGGAAGATCAAGTTCAAGTGACAGAAAAAATGATGAAACATACTCAATAAGCAAAAGAAAAGTGGATGAAGAAGATAAAGCAGGTTTGGCTCTTGGATTGGTCTGCAAGTTCAAAGTGCCCAAAACAACCCCGGCCGAGTCTTCGATGAATAATCCGAGCTCTGAGAATAGCATAGAAGAAGTAAAGAAGGAAGCCATAGAGATCTGGCCACAAAATAAATTCCCAAACACAGTGAAAAATAGAGAGGATGAGGTCTCCGTACAGAACCTGACGAAAAGACCTAGGGTTTCTGTAAGAGTCATGTGTGACACACCAACGGTAAGTTTATATATAATTTGTTTTCCCTTTTCAGAGCCGTTTGAGATTGATTTCTACCTCGTGTATTTTTTAGTAGGAAAGGAAGGGACATAAGAAACGTGTCTTGAAGTAATTGAAACGAGTAAAATTTGAAACCCTTTACATAGCCTAATACTACTTCGCTGTAACATGTGACATAAATATAAAATTTATAACTCCATAGAGTGTATTAGTATTTACGAAATTATAGCATTTGAGTTATGGCGACACTTAAACTTGCCGTTATCATGTAGATGGATGATGGATGCCGATGGAGGAAATATGGACAGAAGATTTCGAAAGGAAACCCATGCCCAAGGGCATACTATCGTTGCGCTGTTGCACCATCCTGCCCAGTGAGAAAACAGGTATTTAAGTGATGGAATTTATTTTTTATCTTTTTTACGTTATAGAAAGGCTAATTTGGTGTAGTGAATCTAGGGATGGACTCCACTAGACCTCATAATATCTTGATGTCACTTGTAGGTGCAAAGGTGTGTAGACAACATGTCCATCTTGTTAACAACATACGAAGGGATACATAACCACCCACTTCCGGTTTCAGCCACAGCAATGGCCTCCACCACCTCGGCCGCTGCCTCCATGCTAATTTCAGGTTCAAAAACCTCCATTTCAGGGACAAATTTCAATGGACTTAACTTTTACTACCCAAATTCACCAATCTCATCTTCGCCTTTGTGCCCATCAATCACCCTCGATCTAACCTCGACATCATTCCCATCCTCTTCGTTGTCTCATCTAAGTCGACTACATAATTTTACTCAATCACATTCAACTACAAACTTCAACTTTACTTCTTTGGATACAAATGCTTTCCCAATTTCTTGGACTAACGGGATCCATAACTATGGAACTCAATATTGTTCCAACAAGAACCAAATTTGTTCTTTTAACTTTGGAGCACAACCTCAAGAAACTCTTCATTGGCAATCTTTATCATCACAAGATACCATTGCTGCTGCAACTAAAGCTATTACGTTGAACCCGAGATTCCAATCTGCATTAGCAGCTGCTCTAACATCAGTCATTGGATCTGGCAGTGCCCAGCAGGGAAATCAAAGCTTGGCCGACAATAAATCTAGCCAAAATACTAAGTCGGGCAAGCCATTTCCTGTTCTGTCTAGTTTTCTATCAGCCGCAAACGCAAACAAATGTGCGCCGAATTTTCTAAACAAATCACACGACAGAGATCATTTAATCTAATTGCATTTACACACACACACACACACACACACACATATATATATATATATGACTACGTTGATTTTTGATTCATTAATGCACTCCAATAGTCGACCATATGAAGTTAAAATCTTGTGTGTTAGATTGTGACTTCTATCATTAGATTGTGGATTCAATTTATGCAAATTGTGCATGGAATGATGTAAGACAAAGAAAATTGAGCACATAGATGTTGACTTATGGTGAAGAAAAGTTGAATAATTGCAGGTTTTTTTTTTCCATTGTTTACTTTATATATCAGAAGTACAAAAACAACAATTATATAGTTTATTCACGTCATTTTTAGTGGTAAATTAATCATATGTAATTGAAAAAAAAATTAATTTTAATAAATTTGTTAGTTTTACTAATTAAGTATGATCGAAGGAAAATTATAGTAATACACAAAATAATTAACCATCCAATTAGAAATATCTAAAGGATACAATTATGATGAAACTCATCGCTTAAAAATAATACAAGAAGAAATAAAAGGCCACGAAACTCATCACTTTACACTAATCAAACAATGTGTACAGGAATAGAAGAAGGAAATTCAGCACTTCAAAACATAAGAATAGAAAACTAGGAGAATTCACTACCTAGATATTTAACAACGATTTTGAGCTCCATCTTTTTGGGAGAATAGATTTTTTGGGAGAATAGATGTTGTATATAATGATTTTTTGGAAAATGTGTGGTTAATAAAAAGAAAAAAAAATTGGATTTACGTATAAAATTATTTACTAGGAGAATGTGCAATTGGAAATAAGTTTTATATAAAAAAAATGAGTTTTTAAAAATTGGACTCTAAATTTGAGAAAAATGATTTTTTAAAGAATGGGATTCAAACAGGAGTCAAGGATCCATAGCAAGAACCTCCTGAATTCTTGTTGGTTGTGGCCTTTGCAACGTCTTTTTCGTCTATCTCTGTTCTATGCACATTCCCGATTCTAATCCCGATCTTCAGCGAGCTACAAGAGAGGATCTATTTGGTCACTGTGGGTGGAAAAACTTTGCCACAATTGTTGTGAGTTGCAAGTAGAACTTTTAGTTGTTGATGACAGCGCAACTATAAAAATATTTTATGTATAAATTACAAACCAATCGACATTGACCAAGTCTTTAGCAGGACCCTTGTGCTTAATTATATCACATTTATCTTTTGTTTCTAAGGAATAACTCTTATGTGCTAAGAAGATACATTTCTTCACAAAGTGCTCCATCTTTAACTTACCCAATTCAATGAAAGATCTTTCATCTTCTGGAAGAGGACCTTCTAGAATTGCTGAGTCGTTGTTAATGTAGTAACAGCCAGGTCTGGAAATCTACTTGCACATATGAATACGAGAACAAGCAGTAATAGCAGTGGACAATTGAGCAGCTGATATCTTAGGAGGATTTCAGGGCACCCCTCTTAAAGTAGAAAAAACAAGATCTCTAGTGCCTCAGCTAGTGAACTAGGTATAAGTTTCATTTCTAAGGAGTTAAATTAAATCAGGCATTTGTTGGAAAATGAATATCAGGTTTCCATCCATTCCATTCTATGGCATCTTATTTTATTCTATTACATTTGCTTCCGTCTTGAACCTTCCCCTTAGAGTGTTTTCTTCTTCAATTGCAATAGGGAGAGGAGATTCTATCACAACATATTTTGGTCATGTCCCACTATTGGCTTTCAGGTAAGTGATGGGCTATTATCACATGTATCGGTGATCGGCATCTAATATTCCCTGGAAAATGAGAAAGATTAGTCAGATTAGGGGGAAGCTGGCGCTATAGCCATTGTTCAAGAATGTCTTTTATTCAATCAAACGCTCTTGCTTAAAAGCTCTCGTAACCGGTGCTTCATAGTAATGCGCGGTAACTCAATATACAATATTTTAAGATAAGAAAGAAAGTTGTCTAGGACATATGAAAGGAATGTCGAAAAGCTATCCAAGTTTACAGGCGTAGTTGTATATACCTCATTGATATTCAATTTGTATTCCTGTATTGCACCATAGCTTGTGTAGCCTATGCGAAGCAAGCCTACATAGGGTACAAGATGGAAAAGAATGCCTGTGACATACTAAGTGAGATGTCCAAAATAAAATGAGTGAGGGGAAGACCTACAAATGAAGAGAAGTTTTCATCCCAGGTTGAGAAAACAACTAATCCAGTACTAGTTTAAGATCCCTGGGTCTCCTTTCATTCCTTAGGATTACACCACTTATCTATGGATAGAGAAGACAACCCTGCCTAATCCAAAGATTGAACGACATTTTCATCTTAATCCACATCGCCCAAAGGCGCCCATAGTCCGTCGACCGACGATGGTCCAAGAGTGCCAAAAGACGGTAATTAGCACCAGCCACCCGAGCAAGGGTAGAAAACCGCTGGAAAGGGGACTTCATATGAACCGCCATGGATCCTCATGGATGGTGGGAGTTTCAAAAACTCCAAATTGAAATACGAGAGAGATATTTTCTCAATTCCCTAACCCTAAAGCATTTAGCAAACTCCATAGAACCGATCAAAGAGTTTTAAGAACTTATTGTTATTCCCAATCCACCTAAAGCAAATTCATAGACTTTGGCGACTCTCTGATCGGCAATGACAACATCATCATCGAGTACTGCGTACGATATAAAGCATACACTAGAGTGCACTTGTTCCATACACCACCATATTAATATATGGTGTGATAGCGCGAAAGTAGGCCAAAAACCGTAATATCCCAAAGGCTGCTCTGCCACAAAACGTACTTGAGAAAACCTTCGTTTAAGATTAACAAAAGGCACCTCAAAGATACTACATGCAAATGCAGAATTAACCACACTTAAGGCAAATGAGGGTCAAATAGGCACTGCACCACCTCAAAACAAAAAGACTAAAGGCTAACTTTAAGTCAAAGGAGAAAGACTACTTACCTAAGCTCTCTTACTTGTTCTATCCACGGCTACTATCTCTAGTAGCTCAATCAAGAGCTTGCTTAAACTATTTTAATCGGTGGTGGTGGTGGCAGGGACAGTGGCGGGACTAAATCGCTGTAGCGATGGTGGTGAGATGGTGATGGTGTTGGCGATGGTGGTACTACGGTGGTGGTAAAATGACGAGGTGTTCGGTTGGTGCCGATGGTTAGTGTGGGATAAAGAGTACTTGTGACTAATTATTTGAGCACATGTGACCAATAAATTAATTAATTTGTGATCAATAAATCATATGTGATCGATAAAATCGATAGTTTGTGACCTAAATTGTGATATCCCAAAATTTTAGAAAAATAACGATTATTTCCATATTCATACTTTTTATTGTGATGAACATTTTATGTAATGTAGTAAAAAGTTATGTTAATAATACTATAATTAATTGGTTAATTACCATGTGGAAATATAGAGGGGATAAGGTGGCTCCCCTATACATAGCATCTTGCCACACTAAATACTTAAAATGACAAATGGCATAATAGGGTTAAAGGTGGCAAAATAATGATTAAGGAAAAATAAATAAATTATTAAGTAAATTTTCAATTACCACTATAAACAGGGGAGAAAGAGAGAGAAGAAACATACAACAAATTAAAAACCAAAGTAACTTACTAAGGAAAGCATTGAAACTTGAAGGTGAGTAATCTATGTCCATTTTTATTTCCAAGCATATATTATAATTATGTTTACTGAATAACTTTTTTTTTTTTTAAGTTGATCATAGATTCAAGATTCTACCCATTGATTTTGCATTAGATATTTAAATTGTATTTGATATCCCTTGATATGATTATTGATTATACACCAAATTGGTGTAATTGATTAAAGAGCTCATATATTGTTATTCTCAATTTGCGCACACGGGTAGAGTTGAACATCTATAATTGGCCCCATTGTTTTCCTTACCTTATTTCAAAGATAAAAATAAAATAGTATAGATTACTCGCTAAATAAGTATATTCACATTATAAGTTTATAATTTTTTTTGTAGATAGTCATTACTGAATATATTGACCTTACTTCGTACGGATGGGTGACCTCGGAAGATGGCCAATATTGCAAGTAAGTTAAAGAAGTCCACACGTGGATAACATATCCAGAATTTTCAGGTTTCCATCGTTTTGTGGGCTCCCATTATTACATGGACTACTTTGAGGTGGCTACTATGATGTACCTATTTACAGTTAGTTTTAGTTTTCCTAGAGAATAAACATGTCTATGTAATCTTTATGTAATATAATAGTACAAATAATTTGGTTATGTAAGGTACGTAATGCAACTTTTGTAATGCAACTTTTACCTAGTCGCTAACATGTTTTGTTGGCAATGTAACAAAGTATATAATAAAGATTTTTAAGTACCTTATAATTGGTGTTACTTATATATACATTTCACAGGTCAATGTTTAGAAAACAATCAAATAAATATATATACTGATATTGAAATCCCTACACTAGAATTGCCAAAATGTTTTCTCTCAAATCACAATATTTCAAAATTTTGAGATTTCTATACATAAATTCTAAGTTAAAGAAACAAGACTGGGAGATTACAATTATGAAAGAATTGGGAAATGACATTGGGATTACAAATGCAATTATTCCTCTTTAATTTTGGTATTTTTTTTACTATTTTTAACAATCAAACTAATGGAATTGGATGACAGGAGGTCTTCTGCACACAAAAGGTTGTATTTCGCACAAAATATCTCAAATAGGGGTTTTCAGCTATTCACAATAAGTAGGGACTATATCGCAAATGTAAACATTTATAGGATGTTTTCTGCTATTAATCATTTAACAAAATATCTATGGGAAATGTTTTGGCATAATGGTTGTACAACTAGAAAATGAAATTGTTAAGTAAAAACGCGTTTAAGAATTTAAATTTAACTTAAATCAATGTTGACTCTGATTACATATGGGAAAATCCCCAAATCCAATGACATTGAAATAGGTTAGAGAGCGGCATCATCATAGTGAATGCGGACAAATTCTGTTTAGTCACAACAAAAATAGTTTGCATGTGGAAAATTTATGATTTATAAGTTAGACAGCCACAGTCTGAATTTTAGGCAAGTATAGTCAACTAATAATATTATGTGACAAATTAATATAAAACGACCATTAACAATCTCAAATCTGGTGCACAACTTGACCTCAAACACTTGTGTTATTATATATATGTTTTAAGTGTATTTCAACCATCATTTTTACGGCGTACAAAGAAAAATTCTTCATTAAGATCGAGCATCTATACTTTGTAATCAGCTTTGAGGTAATTCAATAACATTCTTCATTTATTTATATATCTTATGAGTAGTTAATAAAAAAGTGCAATGATAGTAGTGCAATTAGTCTTGAAATGTTTATCATAGTTATTCTTTATATCATCAACCATATTCTAGTATGTACAAATGTTCTTGTTTACATTCTAGCTCGATCGCCTTTTTAATTAATAGCTAACTATTAGTTCTCAGACCAAAACAAAAAATTAATTCACACGACTTTTGTTTTGAGAGACAAAATATATTTGACTATTTTGTTATAATCGTGTACTTCATTGTCCTCTTTTACATCCCCATTATTTTATTATTTATTTATCGGTAAGAGAAAGAAGTAAAACTAAATCCCTGGAATTGCTTTACTTCTGCCTATCATTTGGCATTGGGTAGGATTCCATTCTATGTCACAGGTTTTAGCAGATTTTAATTGACATATTTTGCTCCCTCGTTTAACTTACCAGCTGAATGGGGCGTAAAAAACAAAGACAGGGGGCCAATGAGAGGTAAAGAAAATTGAAAACTGATGAATCGGAACCAGAACTCGGAAGCGATGATGAATCAGAGCTATCTCGTGAAGATTCCGTGGATAGTCATAAGAATCGTAGCAATCCACCTGTGCTTGAAGCACAAGTCCAACCGCTGCAAAACATGCATAACCAGATTGAAATTAAAGTCGAAAGACCTATTTTCAATTCCAATACCAATGAACATCTGATTGTTCATGAAAGTAAGTTTTTGAATTTTGTGTTTTTCAGTTCGTGACTTGAGCTAACTAAATACATGTGTACATTTTCTATTTATTTTTCAAAACAAATGCAATACTTTCATTAGCTTTTCTTTCAAGTGGTAGTGGTACAATTTCACATCTTATATTCTAGAAAATTGAGACTTCCGTTCTTGTTGAGTATAGTAATTAACCTTGGCTTTTCTCTTAGTTTGAAGCATTATTATTATTATTATTTTTTAATGAGCATGTGCATGCTATTGAGTCTTTGGATTTCATCTTAAAAAATCAACATTTGCTAAGAGAATAGCCCATGTACGTCATTTATAATTTTAATAATTTGCCAATGTAGGATTTTACCCTTATTATGCCTTTAAAATGGTGTTTCATTTGTGAACACTAATATTGGAACCCAAATTACTTGTTTGAGCTTCATAGGCTTTGTTATGACGTTGAACCACATGAAATCTACTCTAAATTAAGAGGTGATGATTCTATATTTATGCTGGTTTATCTCCCCTTTGGTTTTATAAGTGTCACATGGTATTTCTTGCGAAGCTGTGGAGCTTTATGCATTTTTTAACACATTTAACGATGGTCTCCCCACACATCATCAGGAAAAGGAAAAGTTAACACACTGAAGCTGGGCCCCTATTTATATCGAGCTGCTCTAACAGGTGATTGGAAGCCTGCTAAAACTGCTCTGAGTTTGGACAAAAATATAGCTCGTATTGAGATAACAGAAAGAAGAGATAGGGTTCTTCACATAGCTGCTGCCGCCAAGCAAACAGCTTTTGTCCATAATCTAGTTGAACACTTGAATACAAGTGACCTGGAATTGCAGAATACACATGGATATACAGCTTTCTGCTTTGCAGCTGTATCAGGGGTTGTAGAAATTGCCAAGATCATGTACGAAAACAATAAGAATTTGCCAATAATTCGAGGTAGCATAGGAAAAATGACAATTTTGCTCAGAAACAGAAAAATGGTTGAATATCTTTACCCAATTACACCTCTTGAAGATTTCAACGCCCATGAATACATCCAGATTTTTGAAACAGCTATCCACACTGACATGTATGGTACGAAATATTATTGATTAAGTGACGATGTAGGTTTGAATACCTAAAAAAAATATGTTACTTCTTTTAATATACTTACTTTTCTTTGTGAGCAGATATTGCTTTAAAGATGTTAAATGGAGCGAATGCAACAATATGTACTTCTCCAGAGATAAGCATTGGAGCTTTAAAAGTTTTAGCTCGAAAATCTTTATCACTCAATCACAGAATTCAAAAGACTTGTTGGCATCATTGCTACTATTACTTTTATTCCATGTAAGACCATAAACTTTTCTCACTCTTTTCCACAAGTTAGACCACGCATTTATTCAAAAGATTAGATTATAGTCTCATGGATGATGATGTTGTAATTTTGTCGTTATTACTCTGTTCACTTCAAAATATGTACATACTGATGTTGTTTTGTCTTATTATCCTCTGGTGTTAAAGTTATCATAGAAAAAGAAAAATAGATTTTTTTAACTTCTCAAAGTAGTCTCTAATATTAGGATTTTCATTAAATATATTGGAATTAACAATGGGATGGAGGAACCAATATATGCATCAACCGTTCCAACAATGAGTTTTAATTCGTTAAAACTGAAGCAATGACAAAAATATTTTTGAACTAAACTTATCATGGAATGTGTTGAACCTTCTTCAATTGTAACCTTAATCTTTAAATTTTTTTTCTTCTCTTTATCGATAATTGAATAAAGGTTCTAATTATCCCACTTTACATTAATGTATATCTGATCTAAACTAGGATGAACTTCATAATTGTGTAGCGAATGCCAGTTTACTCCTAGTTTTTTGAAATTTTTGGGTTTGTAGTCCACAGGTTAATTTTGCTTAGTTGTTTAGATTTCGAAAGGATGTATACTTCACTTCAAATGCGGAGACAAGCCAGTCAGTTGGTAAAGAGGCTGTGGGAACATATTATGATATTACCGGACTCTGAAATCTTCAAACTAATTCAAGAGACTGAGATGTTTTATGGTGCAGCAGAAATAGGGTACGTTGAGTTTCTGACTCTGCTTATTCAGTCATATCCTGATCTTATATGGAAAGTCAACTCAAATTATTACTCCATATTTCATGTTGCTGTTATTAACCGACAAGAGAAAGTGTTCAGTCTCATCCACCACATAGGAGCTGTTAAGGATTTAATTACACTCCATAAAGATAATGAGGGAAACAACATTTTGCACTTGGCCGGGAAATTAGCACCTCCAAACAGACTCAATATCGTATCTGGAGCAGCTCTTCAAATGCAGAGAGAGTTACGATGGTTTAAGGTGAGAAATTTACATGATAGTGAAATTGAATAATTTCTTATTTATCTTGAATATATATGTGGATCATGTTCTCTGAAATCTCCAATCGACTATACTAAGTAATACTTATTCACCGCGTGAGAGTTAGATTTTGGATTGCATTACGCAATAATTTGAGTAAGCTTTTCAGGAGGTGGAGAAGATTGTACCGTATTCGTTACTCGATAAGAAAAACAATGACCTCAAAACACCAAGAGAGTTATTTTCAGAGAAGCACAAGAAGTTAAGAAAAGAGGGTGCGGAGTGTATGAAGGATGATGCAAGTTATTGCATGGTTGTGGCAACTCTAATTGCCACAGTCGCATTTGCTGCAGTATTTACCGCACCAGGTGGCAGTAATGGAACTGGCACTCCAGTATTCTTAAAGAACAAATGGTTCACGATTTTTGTTATATCTGATGCTGTGGCAATGTTCAGCTCGACAACATCCATAATGATGTTCTTGTCCATCTTAACTTCACGCTATACAGAAGATGATTTTCTATTTTCATTACCGGCGAAGTTGATGGTTGGACTACTTTCACTATTTGCTTCAATTGTTTGTGTGGTCTTAACATTTAGTGCAACCTTCTTTTTGATCTAAAACGAGGAAAAGCAGGGTCCATTGCGAAGCCTTGTTGCTGCTCTTGCTTGACTTCCAATCACTATATATGTGGTGATGAATTATAGGTCGTGGATTGCCCTAGTCTACTCGACTTGTAGGACAGCTGTGCTCTTGTTTCAACCTGCAGGTCCCCAGCGCCGGTTTTACTAATAAAAGGAGCTATGACACTAGTTTCATTTCATTTTTCTTTTTTTACATAAAAAATGGGTCGTGCTTTCTAGTTCAAAACAAGTGGAAAAGGTTTCTATTTTTTATTCCATGGACAGATTCTGCTGGAAATGTGTACCAATTATTTGAATAATGATAAGAATGTTATCACGAGTGCTTCGATATTAAATATGTTATTATCAGTATTTCGCGTGTCTTAGTTTGATATTAAGGCCCTGTTTGGTTTTGATGAAAATCAGATCCCCACCAAACACCCTCTAAGTATGTTATTACGATAAGTTTCAATATTATGTATTTTTGTTTCGCAACCTTAGACGATATCCTTACATTTTATTAAACTTCAATCCACTTAAAAACAAAAACTTCATGAATAAGTACAAATTTACTAAATTATTTTCCCATGTTGCCAATAGAGGCGATCCACACATGATATTAATTATATTATCGAGACGGAACTCCAGGATTACATTCTACTCCGAAGTTTTTGTTCGAGATGTAGCATCATCCTTGGAGTTGGAGGAAAATGACCGTTTAGATGGAATGATGCTTATGAGCATTGACATCAGCATTTCGAGCGGCAGTGAACGATCTGACGCTGAAATATGCATTCTGGACACTTGGCTGCTAATGTTAGTCCTTCAACACTCTCTTAGTGTGGTTGCGTTGTAAATTATTAACTAGACTGGATCACATGCGCTATTCCTCATTGAAACTCTCCTTGCAAATGAATTAATAGCCACTTAATTCGAAAAGGACATTTTATAAGAAGCTAAATTTACTGAACTACTGTTAAGAATTAAGAATTGACATCACATGCTACCTCCACATCAGCATTATCTCTTGTAGATATCATTGATGACTCAGCAACACAATCCTCCTTGCTGTAAGAAGATCTACCTTTAGATAAGGTCGACCCTAAATAAAACTATCTGATAGTTGATTTTTCAATTTTTGAGAAACTTTTATAGATCATTAATGAATATTGTTATACAATAGACCAGGAAATGTCTCAAAATAGTCAAAAAGATAGTAACACTGCATCAATTGACCGTTTGACTCGATTGGTCCGACGTCAAGCTCTACAGATAAATTAACAATTACACTTCCAATGGAGAATCTTCCAGACAAATGAAGAAAATAATATTAGTAATCGTTTTCATTGATTAAAACTTCGGTGTTTGAGGATGCAAAGGATCCAGTTGAAGCGGAAAATTGGATTCGTACTATGGAACGTATGTTTACATATGCACATATTCCGGAATCCAAAAAAGTTATATGTGCATCATTTATGTTAAGAAGAAATGCTGGACATTGGAGTGATACTTTAACCAGCATTGGAGAAGCTCATGACATGACCTGGGATACCTTTTGCGGAAAGTTTCGAGCAAAATATTTCTCTTCTGCAGCCAGACAACAAAAGTTAAATGAATTTCTATTTCTAAAACAAGAATCAATGACTATATTTGAGTATATCAAGAAGTTTGAAGAATTATCACGTTTCGCAACTCATGTGACCACTACTAGCGAAATAAAAATTGATCGTTTCATTGGAGGGCTAAAACCTGAATTGGTACGAGATGTACAGATGTCAAGAGTTCAAGGCTTGGATTTTTCTGTGGTAATAGATAAAGCCTTAGTGGCAGAACAAGCAAATGCCAAAATAACTCAAGTCCGAGAAATGAAAACCTCTAATAATAGGCAATTAAATGATACCACTAAGAGTACCAGGATTGACAGAAATGTTCCTCGATTCCTAAACAACAAGTCTCGAATGGAAGATAAACCCAAGAGAACAAACAAATTCCATAGTGGGCCGTGTCAACTTAAACTTGGATTATGTTTCGGTTGTGTAAAAGAGGGCCACTTAGTAAAGGATTGTCCAAATAACAAAAGGAAAAATCAGCAGGAACCTAATTCCTCAACAGGTAGAGTATTTGCAATGGTACAACCAGAAGATGCGAAAGTCATCACAGGTACGACATGTGTCTATGCTACACCTGCTTTTACCTTATTTGATTCAGGTGCCACTCATTCTTTCATATCCACGAAATTTTTGCATAATCTAAATATGGAACCAACTCTAGTACCACATAATATGGACATCTTTACTCCATGTGGACCAAATTGCCATGCAAAATTTATTTTGCCTAAGGCCAAGGTATACGTTCAACATATGGAACTTCCAACAAATCTTATCCTGCTTGAGTTCCATGATTTTAATATTATATTAGGCATGGATTGGTTAACTACCTATGAGGCTTTAATTGATTGAAAGTCCAAAACATTGAAGCTTCTAGGTAAAAATACCATATCATTTCCAGTACCTGAGAAAACATCTAGAATTATAATCTCGGCAACTAAGGCTACCAAGCTTTTAACTCAAGGACATTCGAGGTATAACTCAGTGCAGACAAAGCTATTATCCCATCAACAATAACCGTTGTCCAAGAATTTCAGGATGTATTTCCTGAGGACTTACCTTACCACCTGATCAAGAAATTGAGTTCAGCATATAATTACACCTAGGTACTCACCCTATATCCAAAGCTCCATACAGAATGGCCCCCTCTGAACTTAAGGAATTAAGAAGCCAATTAGATGACTTGTAGAAGTGAGGATTTATCCAACCAAGTACATCTCCATGGGGTGCTCCAGTTCTTTTTGTTAAAAAGAAGGATGGATCCTTACGACTTTGTATTGATTATCAGGAGCTTAATAAGAACACTATTAAAAACAAGTACCTATTACCCCGCATTGATGATCTATTGGATTAGCTACAAGGTGCTGCAATTTTCTCAAAAATTGATTTACGATCTGGATACCATCAACTTAAGATTAAGAAGGAAGGCGTTCCTAAGTCCACATTTCGCACTCGTTATGGGCATTTTGAATTTCTTGTAATGCCGTTTGGATTGACAAATGTACCAGCTGTGTTTATGGATCTAATGAATCGAATCTTCAAGGACTATCTGGACAAATTTGTCATTGTATTCATTGATGATATTTTAGTCTATTCAAAAACTCGAGATCATTACGCAAATCATCTTCGTACGGTTCTACAGATTTTACGAGAAAAAAAGCTTTATGCTAAATTCTCAAAATGTGAATTTTGGTAGGAAAAAGTTGTGTTCTTAGGACATGTTATCGCCAAAGAAGGAATCTTGGTAGATCCCAGTAAGATTGATGCAATTCTTAAGTGGGAGCAACCAACTACGCCTACCGAAGTACGTAGTTTTCTTGGGCTAGCTGGGTATTATCGATGATTTGTACACAACTTCTCAAAGATCTCCTCCATTTAGATGGACAGACGAGTGCGAGAGGAGTTTTCAAGAACTTAAATCACGACTTACTACTACACCCATTTTGACTATTCCTGATGGAGCAGGAGGATTTACGAGTTATAGTAATACCTCAAGAAAGAGGTTAGGTTGTGTGCTAATGCAACATGGTAAGGTAATTGCATATGCCTCTCGACAACTGAAATCTTATGAACTAAACTACCCTATAGATAATATAGAATTGGCAGCCATTGTTTTTGTGCTTAAATTATGGCACCACTATCTTTATGGGGAAAAATGTGAGATCTTCACAGACCATAAGAGCTTAAAGTACTTTTTTACTCAAAAAGAGTTGAATATGAGGCAAAGAAGATGGTTGGAATTAATCAAAGATTATGATTGTACCATTAGCTACCATCCAGGAAAAGCAAATGTAGTTGCTGACGCACTAAGTAGAAAACGTTCCCACCAAGAGACTTTTGATCAATCAAATAAAGATCGAGGAAGCCCCTAGTTGGAAGAAAAAGGATCTGAAGAAAATGACTAATCGCTCTGGCTGTACAATAAACCCTCATGGAGAAAATCAAAGAAGGACAAAAGAGCGATTCGTTTGCTACTAAGATTCAACAAAAATTAGCAAGTGGAAAACCAACAGATTACCGTATCTCAACTCAGGGAATTCTTCTATATAAACATCGAATGTACGTACCAGATATAAACGGATTACGGGACGATATTTTATATGAAGCTCATACGACTCCTTAACTGCTCACCCTGGGACCACTAAATTATATCATGACGTTAAAGCATTAAATTGGTGGCCGGGTATGAAACGTCAAATTGTCGAATTCATAGCCAAATGCTTGACCTGTCAACAAGTAAAAATAGAACATCAAAGACCAGCAGGGTTACTACAACCTTTATAAATTCTAGAATGGAAATGGGACCGGATTACAATGGATTTTGTGTGTGGTCTGCCCAAGGTTGCAAAGGGTTTTGACGCTATATGGGTAATAGTAGATCGATTAACTAAGTCTGCACACTTTTTACCCATTAAAATGACCTTCAAAGTAGAACAATTTGCTGCCCTGTATATACAAGGAATAGTACGACTCCATGGGGTACCCGTTACGATTACATCAGATTGTGATCCTCGATTTTTATCACGATTATGGAAAGAGATACAAAATTGTTTAGGTACAAAGCTTCAATTTAGTACAGCTTTCCATCCACAAACTGATGGACTAACAGAATGAACTATCCAAACATTGGAGGACATGCTTCGCGCTTGTGTTTTGGAGTTTCAGCACAGTTGGAATTATTATCTACCTTTAATTGAATTCTCTTATAATAACAGTTATCACATGTCAATTCAAATGCCTCATTTTGAAGCATTATATGGTCATAAATGTCGATCCCCTTTACATTGGAATGAAGTAGGTGAAAATAAAATCATAAAAGCGGTAATGGTTCAGGATATGAAAAAAGCTGTTGAGAAGATTAAGAGACGATAAAGACAGCTCAGGATCGACAACGTAGCTATGCAAATAGGCGACGACGACCACTGGAGTTTGAGATAGAAGATAGCATTTTTATTAAAATATCTCCTATCAAGGGTTTGCTAAGATTTGGGAAAAAAGGGAAATTGACAAAAATGTACATTGGACCTTTCAAAATCCTTGAACGCATTGGTAAAGTCGCCTACCGAGTAAAGCTACCTGAACAGATGAAAAAAATACATGATGTATTCCATGTGTCAACTATTCGAAAATATATTCCAGATCCCTCTCATAGACTAACAGAGGCACCAACTGATATTCATCCTAATTTGACCTGGGAAGAAAAACTGATGAAAATATTAATGAGGGATACTAAGACGTTTCGCAAGAAAGAAATACCCTTAGTTTGTGTTTTGTGGAAAAGTAAGGTCATTGAAGAATAAACTTGGGAAATAGAGGACGAAATGAAAGCTCAATACCCCGAACTCTTTGATTAAGGTAATTTTGATTAGAGTAATTTCGAGAGCGAAATTCTTTTAGGGGGGAGGAATTTTAGAAAAACAATGATTATTTCCATATTCATACTTTTTATTGTGATGAACATTTCATATAACATAGTAAATAGTTATGTTAATAATATTATAGTTAATTGGTTAATTACTATGTGGAAATATAGAGGGGATAAGGTGGCTACCCTATACATAGCATCTACCCACACTAAATACTTAAATGACAAATGACATAATAGGGTTAAAGGTGGCAAAATAATGATTAAGGAAAAATAAATAAATTATTAAGTAAATTTTCAATTACCACTATAAATAGGGGAGAAAGAGAGAAAAGAAACATACGACAAATTAAAAACCAAAGTAACTTACAATTATGTTTATTGAAACTTGAAGGTGAGTAATCTATGTCCATTTATATTTCCAAGCATATATTACAATTATATTTATTGAGTAACTTTTTTTTTTTTAAAAGTTGATTATAGATTCAAGATTCTACCCATTGATTTTGCATTGGATATTTACATTGTATTGGATATCCCTTGATATGATTATTGATTATACACCAAATTGGTGTAATTGATTAAAGAGCTCATATATTGTTATTCTCAATTTGTGCACACGGGTAGAATTGAACATTTATAATTGGGCCCATTATTTTCCTTACCTTATTTCAAAGATAAAAATAAAATGGCATAGATTACTCGCTGAATAAGTATATTCACATTATATGTTTATAATTTTTTTGTAGATGGTCATTACTGAATATATTGACCTTAATTCGTACGAATGGGTGACCTCTGAAAATGGTCAATATTGCATGTATGTTAAAGAAGTCCACACGTGGATAACATATCCAGAATTTCCAGGTTTCCATCGTTTCGTGGGCTCCCATTATTACATGGACTACTTTGAGGTGGCTACTACGATGTACCTATTTACAGTTAGTTTTCCTGGAGAATAAACATGTCTGTGTAATCTTTATGTAATATAATAGTACAAATAGTTTGGTTATGTACGGTACGTAACGCAACTTTTTTAATGCAACTTTTGCCTCGCTAACATGTTTTGTTGGCAATGTAACAAAGTATATAATAAAGATTTTTAAGTTCATTATAATTGGTGTTACTTATATATAAATTTCAAAGGTCAATGTTTAGAAAACAATAATATATATACTGATATTGAAATCCCTACACTAGAATTGCCAAAAAGTTTTCTCTCAAGTCACAATATTTCAAAATTTTGAGATTTCTATACATAAATTCTAAGTTAAAGAAACAAGACTGGGAGATTACAATTTTGGAAGAATCGGGAGATGACATAAATAAATAATATGTAACCTAAAAAGTGTCGTAATTGTGACTCATAATTTGTTAAGTTGTGACCAATTAATTTTATAATCTATGAACGTGAAATAAGTTGTGACCTATAAAATTTGTGATTTTGTGACCTAGAAATAATAAGTGACATATTAATTTGATAATTTGTAATAGACAAATAAATTGTGATCCATAAAATTTGTGATAAAATAATAATGCGTGATCAATTGATTTGATAATTTGTAACTAATAAATAAGTTGTAACCTATAAGTACGCAGCCGTGACCATAAATTGTATAGTTGTGACATTAATATATTTAATTATAAAATATATACTTAATTAATATTTAATTAATAACTAATTTTTGAAATTTTAAACTTTGTTTCTTAATACGATATGATGATGGAGAAACTCCAATTAGGTAAAAACTCCGGGACTAAGCCAGTTACCTCCACTACAGATAATATAGAGTGAGTTATAGTCAGATGCTATCTAGCCAACTCCACTAGACTTCCCGATATATTTCCTACTAATTCCAAGGTCGGCTACAAGACTTGTTCCAAGATCTTCTGCAATTGTCTCTTCCCAACAGAATTCCAAGAACCTGCTTCAAGGCTCTGTGCTCTTCCTGCGCTTGTAGTCTAACCTCTCTCAACTTCAAGAGACTTCTGAAATCCAACTGAGAGAGTACCTTCCTATGACCAATAGGAAGTAAGTGGTGTTTCAGATTCAGTGGGTTTGATGTTTTTCCCAAAAATGTGGTTGTATGATCACAAGAAAAAAAGATGGAATCAATGTATGAATATCCTCTTTGATCTTCAAAGAATAATATGAATGTGTTTAGAGAATAAGTACAATGAACAATCACAAACAATTCGTGCATAGGTTTGAGTATTTATAGGAGAGGGTAATTAGGTTGAATGGGCAGGAAAAAATACTTCAAAACAGCAAATTAGGGTTTTTCGGATCGACCTGTCGCTCGAACGAGAAGTGGCGATAGGCAAATTGCTTTTGTCTCTCAAGTGCCAACTAGGCGAGAAGATAGCGAAAATGCGGCGCTGCGTTTCTCCTCTTTCCATGTTCGAACCCTGGACCTCATAACCCAATTTGTAAAAATTGCACCCTATGTCCTTGACTTTTACAACACATTACAAATTAGTCTTTTGGTCCACCAAAATTGCCAACACTAAAAACCTAACACTTCCCTCTGTGACCGCGAAGAATTTCTCAAAGGATTCGCTTCTTATATTGCTTCCCCCAGCAATTTTCATTGTTGAGTACCTCTTTTATCTTGTTTCTGCAATGTTCAATTTTTTCTTCTACTGCATAAGGTACTGAACAGAAAAATAGTTACAATCTAGAGACATTTTATTTCCGTATACTGTAAATGAATTGATAATTTTTTTTATCGTAATACCAAAGCTCCTTCCATTGTACAAGTATGACAGAAGTTTACAAATTAGAATGCTTTAAATTTTATAATAAAGGGGAGAATGGATAAATAAAAGAGCTTTAATGCCCAGTCTAGTGATGTTGAACCTATATATTCCCTTTAGCAATTAGCCAATTCTTTCTCCCTAATCTGTATATGTCAAGGGAGAAATAATCTATATATGATGAGGCTAGTATGGACTTCAGAGAATTTCTTATCGAGGTAGGCTAAGTCCTTATATTTTTAAGGAAAAATTGCAACAGTGGTCCCTAACCTTTTCAGTTTTTGCAAATTTTATCTTAACCTTCACTTTGTGTCAGCGGAGATCCCTAACTTTTTTGAAATATGCATATGGAGTCCAAATGGATGAAATCCATCCACTTTTCCTTTAGTTGACCAAGAAAAATGATTTTAACCAGATTATTAATTATTTTTGTACGAGTAAAATTGTAATTTTATCTTTTCCATATAAAATAAATTAAAATAATTAAATAAAAAATCATTATCTTCTTCCAATCCATTCCCATCCAAACCCACCTCTATCCCTACCAAAAACCAAAACCACTTGCCACACGTCGTCATCGACAGCCGCTCGTCGCCGTACGAAACAAAATCCCCAAATCACAATCATAACCCAAAATCAAACCTTTGTTACCTATCATCATCCATAGCCGCCCCGTCGCCACTATCGCCCACGACCACTAATATTAACGCCAACATAAAGCAAAATCCCCAAATCAACCTCTATATTGACCTTTAAACTTCCTTTCACCACCCAATCGATAAGTCTGGCTTGAGTCGACACACCCACGACCCCATGCTATGCGAAGCTTAACATCAAGAACTTCCCTTGGCAAACAACCTTCCTCCCTCTTTGTTCCTCCACCACAAACGACCCACTGAATTCCTCCACTTTCATTGCAGGCTTCCACCATGACGCTGACGCCCTCCGTTACCTTTCAAGCAATCATATTACCCTCAAAATATCAATCTTCGCGGCCGCATTGGACACATTTGTGGAGTTAGTTCGGGATAGGGATGGAGGCAACAGTAGGTAGCGGTGGTGACGAGATTGGTTTTGCCCATTTTTGGGTAGATTGGGGTAGAATGGAATGGGAAGAAATAGGTACATGAGGATTTTTTTTTTCTTTTTTTAATTTAATTTTTTATATTAAAATTGTTAAGTTACTATTTTGCCCTGCTACAATTTGGTCAAAATTAACTTCTCTGATCAACTAACTGCTAAATCCATCCATTTGGACTCTAGATGCCTATTTCAGAAAGGTTAGGGACCTTTACTTTTACAAATTGAAGGTTAATATAAAGTATGTAAACATTGAAAAAGTTAGGGACCATTGCTGCATTTTTCCCTATTTTTTATTTAGTAATCTATAAACTATGTCATAATATTGTTTTTTTTTTTTTNTTCCAATCCATTCCCATCCAAACCCACCTCTATCCCTACCAAAAACCAAAACCACTTGCCACACGTCGTCATCGACAGCCGCTCGTCGCCGTACGAAACAAAATCCCCAAATCACAATCATAACCCAAAATCAAACCTTTGTTACCTATCATCATCCATAGCCGCCCCGTCGCCACTATCGCCCACGACCACTAATATTAACGCCAACATAAAGCAAAATCCCCAAATCAACCTCTATATTGACCTTTAAACTTCCTTTCACCACCCAATCGATAAGTCTGGCTTGAGTCGACACACCCACGACCCCATGCTATGCGAAGCTTAACATCAAGAACTTCCCTTGGCAAACAACCTTCCTCCCTCTTTGTTCCTCCACCACAAACGACCCACTGAATTCCTCCACTTTCATTGCAGGCTTCCACCATGACGCTGACGCCCTCCGTTACCTTTCAAGCAATCATATTACCCTCAAAATATCAATCTTCGCGGCCGCATTGGACACATTTGTGGAGTTAGTTCGGGATAGGGATGGAGGCAACAGTAGGTAGCGGTGGTGACGAGATTGGTTTTGCCCATTTTTGGGTAGATTGGGGTAGAATGGAATGGGAAGAAATAGGTACATGAGGATTTTTTTTTTCTTTTTTTAATTTAATTTTTTATATTAAAATTGTTAAGTTACTATTTTGCCCTGCTACAATTTGGTCAAAATTAACTTCTCTGATCAACTAACTGCTAAATCCATCCATTTGGACTCTAGATGCCTATTTCAGAAAGGTTAGGGACCTTTACTTTTACAAATTGAAGGTTAATATAAAGTATGTAAACATTGAAAAAGTTAGGGACCATTGCTGCATTTTTCCCTATTTTTTATTTAGTAATCTATAAACTATGTCATAATATTGTTTTTTTTTTTTTTACCATCATTAAATCCATGATCGAAAACTCAAAGTCTGCACTAATTAAAATTTGCTCCGCATTGGACAATATTCCTGACTCTGCCCCGTGACAACTTGGAAGAGAAACTATTGTTTTTCTAAAAGGGTACAATATACTACTATAAAAATTTAAGGGAATCAATCGTTGTGAATCAATAGTTATTCAAACAGAAAATCACCGTTTATTTACAGTAATATCAGTGTTTTAAAAGCATTTTTGGTTGTGTTTGTTTTAACATGATTTTTAAAGTTATTTTCCATTAATAAAACGCTGCTCAACTATTAAGTTATTATCATACAAATATAACAAAATGTATATTATTTCAAATTTTATATTAGATAAAAACTGATTTTAGCTAAGGATGACAATCATAGGCAGAGATTTTCAGAGGCATGGACATTGAAAACCAAATTTGAAATACCCGAAGGTGGTTATATTCAGACCATAGTTTTTATTTGAGAATAAGAATGTGATGGGAAAAAAAAAATGCATTATAATGAATAAAAATAGTGTATCTTAACAATATAAAAGAGGCAGTTTTTCTTGGACAGTTGTTGGATTCTCCTATCGTCAACCAAAACTATGTCGTTTAAGCATTTTCACATTTGTTTTCATAACCAGCATTCCCTAGATTTTCTCGGGGTTAAGCATCCAATGTCCGGCATAATTGCTCTCAAGGCAAGAAATCTCTAACCCTTGATTTTATGGTGCTGCCAGCAGTTCTGTTCTCTAGCACTGTCTGTCTGCTAATGCCTCCGCACTAAGTGCCGCCGACGCGTGTAAGTCCTTTCTGATTTTCGCCATCGATCATTGTTTCTAATGGTGGTTGTAAATTATACCCGACTCCACGGAGCCCCTATTTAAGCCTCACGATTTAATATTTATTTTTGCAAACTCATTTTTTATCACCCATTATCTTGTTAAAATTATGCATGTAAATTCAAAATTTTCCTTTACTACCTATTTTTTCAAAAAATCACTTTCTGAGAAAATATGTTCTAAAAAAATGGGGCTGAAACATGGTCGAAAAGTGATTGCGAGATGTTTCAAGCTGAAACCTAATTAGTGGTGCTTAAGATTTACGGAAAGGCTGAAATAGAAACTTGCTGGCTAAAGCTGATATGGAAGCTCAAGCATGGAAGAAATTAGTTCTTCTGTTGCTGCGCTCACTAGAAGAAAGAAAAGTTGGGAGAGATGAAGATTTTTGTTACATTTTTTCCTCCTCTTTCTTCTTTTATTGTTTGGCCTCGGCTGCTTCTGTCTCCTTATCTGCCCTTTAGAATCCCAAGTCATTACTATCCTCATCCTCATATATCGAGTTATTATTTCGAGTTTTAATTTTTTTCCTGTCTCTAGCGCATGGATATGAAGTTTAAATATTGTTTTCCTAACTATGGCTCCCCAAATTTATTAGGTGGATCTATGTGAGTTTTAAATGTCTACTACTCTTTGTATGTGATTTCATAGAGACGGCTAAAGCATGAGATATTGATGAAAGTTGTTGTAGGTTTCGGTTTCGCATATATGTAGGACTGTACAGTTGCTTGTACTGGTTTATGTTTTCTTTTGTTTTATACTCATTTTTAATGATTTCTTCTATTTTTACTTTGCTATGTATTTAGTTATTTTTATTATGGATGCTGCTGAGAGTAGTGATGCAAGTTATGAACTTCTAAAAAAGCGTCGTGGAGAGATTTATGATAAAGTAAAAGAATCTCGAAATTCACGCCATCGAGAATTATACGCAAAAGCATGTGATGCACGACGAAAACAAGTGCATGCTCAAACAAGATCAATTACAGCTACACATAATCCACTTGTGAAGAAGAGAACAATAGAAGAATGTATTTTTACAGAGTTTACTTATAGTGCACCTTCGGGGAAAATCATTGGATATGTTAAGTAAATATGTAAATTGCTAATAAAATGATGTTTGTTTATATTCTTAGTTGTAGTTGTAGCTTTTGTACTGTTTATGTGCTTTGATATTGATAAGTTAGCTTATTTTCTTATTCCATTTGATTTCGCTACACTTGATTCATTGCAAAATTTATCTTTAACACTTCTGAAATAGTTATGTGTGTGCATTAAGCATAATGTCTTTTTCTTTTTCTTTATTTTTCTTTTCTAATTCGATAAAAAAAATTGACTATTTTTTTTACCAAATTGTCAAACTCAAGAGCATGGTGGACACGTTCGATTTGAACTTCAAGGTCACACGGATAGTGTTGTACATCAGGATGGTTTTGAACCTCAAACAGGTAAGTTTACAAATTTGTGCGTTTGGACCCATATTTTTCATCCCTTACAAATAAAAAATTACTTGTATTTCTTAATGTTAATGACGGTTTATTTTATTGTAGTTGTTGGTTGTACTTATAGTGTATCTTCCATACCTAGAATTTGTACCCCAGATCACGATAGTCAGTATGCCTCCGAAGAGGATCAACTTAGATCTGATGAAGGTGTACAAAATAATCAGCAAACTACAAACTTTAGTTTGCAGAACATTCCAACTAAATCCCATGTCCTTGTGCATCCAACAATTTGTTTGTATTGTGGTGCGAAAAAGATTCATAGGGAGAGTAAAGGATTCTCTTGTTCCGATGGCAAGGTTAAATTGCATATACATAATGTACCTAATGAATTATATGAATTATTTACTTCAAATTCAGTCGTTTAATTGAATTTCAAAAAAATTACAAGAAGTTATAACAACCATTTAGCGTTCACATCTTTTGGTGTCAAGTATGATAAAGATTTGTGTACGATGAATATTGGAATTTTTACATTTAGGGTTCAAGGACAAGTTTATCATTACGTAAACCAACTTTTACCATCCGACAATAACCCAACTTATTTACAGCTATACTTTTATGATACTGAAAATGAACTATCAAATCGATTGAACATTTCAGATAAATTGTGTGAATCAACTTTACAAATATTAATTGATATCATAAGGATTAATCCTTACTCTAGATTCTTTCGTTCATTGAATAATATTGATAATTTACATACATGTCGAATACAAATAAGATGTGATCCAAGTTTAGATCAAAGAGTCCACAACACTCCAACAGCTTAACAAGTTGCTACAGTTTGGGTTGATGATGATCCATCTGCAAACAACAAAATTCGTGATATATCGATTTATGGTCACTCTAGCGCTTCACATAGAGTGCATTATTATTTCGGTTGTTATGATCCCCTTCAATACCCTTTGCTCTTTTCTTTTGGTGAGTCTGGATGGCATGAGGGTATTGAAAGAGTGAATAAAGAAATGTTTCATTCTTCTACTGAAGATAACCTTTTAAATATTAATAACATAAATTCTGCAAATGAATTTATTGAGCGAAAGACAGAAGGTTCATAATTTGAACACTTTGTCTTCATTATTTTTATTTTTTCACACTTTTCCTGATAGATTTTTTATCTTTCTCTTGTAGTTATGAAGGTGTGAAAGAAAAGGTCACATGTGTCTTGCCATGAGTATTACTGCTGTAAATTACAAATTCAAAATTCAGGTAATTCTATTTTGCTCCATGCTAGTAGGCTTTTTCAACAATATGTTGTTGATATGTACGTGAAAATTGAAACTGCTAGATTATATTACTTTCGTAATAATCAAAAACAAATATGAGCTGAAGTGTATGAAGGAATTGTTGATAGTGTTGAAATAGGTGAAAGTAGAGGTTATAAAATTGGTCGAAGAATTATTTTACCATCTTCATTCACATGGGGTCCTAGAGATAATAAAAAAACGATATATGGATGCGATGGCGTTGGTTCAAAGATATGGTGAACCTGATTTTTTTAATGATAACTTGCAATCCTAATTGGCCAGAAATACAACAAGAACTAAGGCATAATGATGAAAAGCAAAATAGACCTGATATTCTTGCGCGAATATTTAGAGCTAAGTTGGAGGAACTAAAAATTGATTTGTTTAAAAGACATATTTTAGGTCCCGTTGCTGCATACATATACGTAATTGAATTTCAAAAAAGAGGTCTTCCACATGCTCATTTTTTGTTGATTTTTAAATCTGGATCAAAAATTACTACAGACAAAAATCGTTACCCACATTTACATCCTATTGTTGTAAAACATATGTTTCATGGTCCTTGTGTAATATAAAATCCAACTAATGTTTGTATGTTAAATAATAAGATACGCAAAAATAAGTATCCAAGAGAATATGCAATGACAACTTCACTTGGTAACGATTCATATCCACGATATAAACGTCGTAATGATGGTCAAAAAGTTAAAGTCAAGGGACATTTCTTAGATAATAGATGGATTGTAACTTATAGTCCTTACTTAACAACTAAATATGATTGCCTTATCAATGTAGAAATATGTTTAACTGTTAAAGCTGTCAAATATTTGTATAAATATGTTATAAAGGACATGATCGAATAAATTTTTCCATAAGTGATAATGACCAAGATGTTGATATTGATGAAATTTCAAGATATCAAACTACTAGGTAGATTTCTCCACCTAAAGCTATGTGGAGAATTTATGGATTTGTGTTGTCTGAAATGTCTCCAACAGTTGTTTCACTACAATTACATCTTGAAGACCATCAACTAATTGCTTATAAAGACACCGATAATTTACGATCAGTTATTAATAGAGATTATGCACATAGAACAACGTTAACTGAATTTTTTCGTACCAATATTATAAATGAAAAAGCTACAATGCTTATGTACAGATATTTCCCTTCTTATTTTGTGTGGGATGCAAACTCACGAATTTGGACTCCAGGAAAGCAAAAAAATGTAATTGGTAGAATAGTTACAGCTAATCCATCCGAAGGTGAAAGATATTAATTGCGCCTTTTGTTAAATCACTTTAAGGGATCTACTTAGTTTGAACAATTAAGAGTCGTAAATGGTACGTTGGCATCCACCTTTCGTGAAGCAGCTCTTTTACATGGTTTATTAAGTGGAGATAATAACTGTGAGTTATGTTTAGCTGAAGCGATTGTTTACCAAATGCCCTCTTCCCTTCGTAGGTCATTTGCTACCATATTAACCTTTGTAGTCCTAACAATCCACGATTGTTATGGGATGAGTTTAGAAGTTATATGTTTGAAGATTTCATCCAACAAGATATGTCATTTAATGATGCCCAAATTAAAGCATTACAATGTATACATTCTATATTAGAACCATTAAATAAAAGTATAAATGATTACAAATTAGTCTCATTTGATATAAGCATCCGACAAGACGAAACATTAGCTACCATGATTTTTGAAGAATTGAAAAATGGTGGTAATGAAAGTGACGATTTTGATAAAAATTCTTTAAATAAAGAGCAACTGTATGCTTAAAATATAATTTTGCACCGAATCTTGAATGATGATAATGGCATATTTTTTGTTGACGGACCTGGTGGGACAAGTAAAACATATTTATACAAAGCTATATTAGCAGTTGTACGCTCAATAAATCTCATTGCTATAGCTATAGCGTCTTCTGGAGTTGCTGCTTCTTTATTACCAGGTGGTAGAACTGCACATTCTAGATTTAAAATTCCTTTAGAAATAAATGATGATGTTAGTTGTTCAATTAGTAAACAATCTGCATTAGCAGACCTTTTAAGAATGACTAAATTAATCGTCTGGGATGATGCTCAGATGGTGAATCGTTACACTATGGAGGCTCTAGATAAAATGTTAAGAAATATAAATGAAGAAGATGTACCATTTGGTGGAAAAGTGATTGTATTAGGTGGTGATTTTCGTTAGGTTTTACCAATTGTCCAAAGAGGGACAAAAGATGACATAATGAAAGCTAGTTTGGTTTTTTAATATTTGTGGCCTTCTTTTACTCATTTACCACTGGTACAAAATATGAGAGCTCAATTGGATCCATTATTCTGTAGTTATTTAC
The DNA here is from genome assembly GCA_903798255.1 of Fraxinus quadrangulata. NCBI lineage: Eukaryota > Viridiplantae > Streptophyta > Magnoliopsida > Lamiales > Oleaceae > Fraxinus > Fraxinus quadrangulata. The sequence continues at coordinate 76,377 of CAIGRB010055965.1, forward strand.
TTCGTATCGGAAATGGTACGAAGAAAGAACACTCATATCATATGATTAAACTTATATCTGATATAACTATAAAATTTGAAGATGGATTTCAATCTTTGATACATTTGATTGACATTGTTTTTCCAAATATAGAAAACTAAGTGGAAAATCTAGATCCTATGATTAATAGAGTTATTTTAACACCAAAAAATGAATGTGTAGATCAAATAAATAATATTTTACTAAAAGAAATTCCAGGGAATACATTTACATATTATAGTTTTGATGAAGCCATTGATAAATCTGAACAAAGTATCCAAGAAGATGTTTTACATACATTAACTCCAAATGGTATTCCACCACATGAACTCACATTAAAACAAAATTGTCATGTTATGTTACTGCGAAATATTAACCCATCTGAAGGTTTAAGTAATGGAACAAGGCTTGTTTGTCAAAGATTTGTCTGATTGAGGCAAAAATTGCTATTGGAGAATACCGTGGAAAGCGAGTATTTTTACCTAGAATCCCGTTCCTACCACTTGAAAGTGATAAAACTTCAATTCCTTTTAAAAGAACTCAATTCCCAATCCGTCCTTGTTTTGCAATGAATCACAGGTCAAACTTTAGACTTTATTGGGCTTTATCTTCCAGAGCCTGTATTTTCTCATGGACAATTGTATGTTACTTTGTCAAGAGCCAAAACAAGTAAAGCTATTAAAGTTTTGATAAAACCATCAGACAAATCTACTACACATAATACATGCACAAAAAATGTCATGTACCAAGAAATTCTTGCTTTGATAAGATCTTAATAGAGATTTTCAAAATAATTTGAATTGTATGTTTCCTTATCCATCTCCCAAACTTCTATGTTGTATTGTTGAGTTGCCTTTGTTGTGTTATGTTATTAGTTTAATTATCATATGTAGTTTTCCTTATATAAAATTAAATACATTATACAAATGTAACCACAATTCTTCAACATTATGATTGAATAATCGTGTTGAACATTAGACCAATCAACGTCTATAAATAACATTATTTAAACACATTAGACCAATCAATGTCTATTAATACTATTATTTCTTCCGTGACTTCATTATATCAATGTGTACAAGTGGCATTAAATGTGATTTATTTGTTTGTCAAAATTGATTCAGAATATTGCCTTCTATATTAGGCTCATTTGTTGTGATTACTATTGAATTTTTTTCTTTGCTATTTTTTTTAGTGTGCTTAACCCAAAAAAATAGAGCAAACAGTCTTTGCTCACTCTGGAAAGAATAAAACATTTGTAGGCAGAAAAACAAGTCATACTCACCAAAATTTTGCTCGATTTTTGCAATCAAATTTTACTTTTTATAGGTGTATACATATTTTCATTTCTTACATTCCATTTCTGATTTGGAATTTATTTTTCTTAACTAAACAATTAGACAGGCCTTTAATTGTAAGTTAAAGTTCAAATTATTCCTTAGTCAATGGTTCATTACCCAGTAATACTTCGTGCTAGATATAGTCATTTGGATTGTGCCTATAGTTATTGCTGAAGATGAATATCCATCTTCTCTTACAGGATAATTTCTAAGAATGTAATTATCTGCTACATGGAATTATATTTCAAAATAGCAGCTTGATTTGATAGTTCGCCTGAGAAAATTTCCATTCTTTACTGTCAAGTACAACTACTTTTTAACTCACCAATAAATGTTATTTTCTCTATACTTATTAATACCAGGTTATGTCTTTGTTATTTATCTGCTAAACTTGATATTATTTATTTGCATTATTCAATAAAGGTAAAAAAGGCTTCACCATCTGAGTTATTAAAGCCTATCCTTTGACTTATTTCTATTTCAGAATATATTATTGTAATCAAAAGCCTTCCCATATTTCTAATTACTGTAAAAAAAAAATCCTTCCCAGGATTTTCACATCTTTAGCTCAGAACCCAGGAGGATTTTTTGTGTTTCAATCTTTTGTTAACAGTCTTTTCTTCTTGTCACATGTATTGGTCATTTCATTCGTTTGAGAATTGGGTGTTATAATAATGTGTCTTCCATTTAAAATGTATAAATGTATTCTTTCTGACCTGCCTTATGTTTTTTGGGTCATTTTTATAATGCACGTAAGAGTTTAGACTTACAATAGCTCTTGCCCAATCTAATGTTAGTGCCAGTATAATTGTAAAACTCTATCCCTCTATTCTTACAGAGTTAGTGCCTGTGTTTGAGTTTCACTAGTTTGTAAATTGAAGAATGTGTTCACATATGAGATTTTGTAATAAAATTTTCAATATTTTTTTAAATTCAGATATACCTTATAACTTTTGCAAATGTTCAGATTTCATTGATGTTTCACTTCGCTTTTTGCATCCCTGAGATACAAATCAAGGTGTTTAAAATTTGGAACTTCTCAAAGTTATAAGTGAGTTGCCTAATCTTAATTGCTGTTATTTGATTATGTGATTTTGACCTGTGATATTTATGTTGACGTGTCCTTTGTTATTTAATCAACGCAGTTAGACCTTCAAAGAGCAGAGTTATAAGATTAAAAGAAAAAAATCTAGAGATATTTATGCTAACACTTTGTAAATTGATGTCAGGATGCATTTAAAGAAGGTAGACTGTTATAGAATCAAAATGTTTACCTGTACGGAGCTTAAATGGAATTTAAAACTTGGCTTCTTCCTTTGCTTTTTGAGAACATCACAGGCAATATGAATTTATCATTACGTTTAATATAATTAAGTAAAAAGTGCACTGTGCTTAATGAGGTATTTTGGCAGGAGAAATCTTTCTGGCTCTTCTTCAACTACTTGAACGTTCTTGTCTCTTTCTTCTATAATCTATTGATAATTGGATATAGTATTTCTCATTGGTTTTTTAACATTTTGGTGTTTACTTTATCAATCATATTTCTTTTGGACCTGTTACCCTTCTCCTTCTGTGGTGTTCAATTATTGTTTATTTACTCCTGCAGTATAATTGGTCTGTTTCCAAGGCCAAGAGAAAGAATGATTTCTATTGTGGTTCCGATAAGTCCTCAAACATGAGATAGTTAATCACTATTATCATACTTGTATTATTTTTTGTTCTACTCTTCCTTCGTTTGTTTAAAATTCAATTGACTATTTATGTATCGCATGGGTTCAAACAATGGCAAATCACCTAAAATAGCCAGAAAAAAACCTACAAAACTTGAGACTGGTCTTCTTTCTTACCACTGTCCATCCCCTACTACAGAAAAACAAATTCTCCAAGTGGTGGTGTCTTTCGACAATTTCCACCTTACTCGCCTGGCAGAATTTTTCTGCTAATATTTTATGCATATTGTCTTTTCATCAGGTGGTGTCACGTTTTCCTATTTCAGACAAAATTAGCATTAAATTAATCGTACTTAACGGAAGACATTTCGCCTATGAAACAAATGAAAATAGGTATGAAATCTTGGTTTGATTTCCCAATATTTTTTTCGAATTATTGTTTTTCTATGTATTTTAAATTGAGTAACTTATACAACCTTTTTTTTAAAAAAAAACTCACTTGTATTTTTTGGGATTATTATCGTTCATTTTCTTTGGCTCCATATTTTGTATTTATCTACTCAGTTCCATAAATCCAATTGAAAAATAGGTATGAAATCTTGGTTTGATTTCCCAATTTTTTTTTCGAATTATTGTTTTTCTATGTATTTTAAATTGAGTAACTTATACAACCTTTTTTTTAAAAAAAAACTCACTTGTATTTTTTGGGATTATTATCGTTCATTTTCTTTGGCTCCATATTTTGTATTTATCTACTCAGTTCCATAAATCCAATTGAAAAATAGGTATGAAATCTTGGTTTGATTTCCCAATTTTTTTTTCGAATTATTGTTTTTCTATGTATTTTAAATTGAGTAACTTATACAACCTTTTTTTAAAAAAAAAACTCACTTGTATTTTTTGGGATTATTATCGTTCATTTTCTTTGGCTCCATATTTTGTATTTATCTACTCAGTTCTTTTTGCAATCTTCTTACAAGCCCTTTTTGCAGCAAATTATGTTTAAAAATTATTATTGCATATCTGACTGTCCCATCCACAAGAAGAAATGCGAAAAAAATTATGCAGTGTGATATCTATACTTTTACTGGTGTCTATCTTTCTTTTTGACCTGCAGCCCTTTTTCCAGAAAAATGTTACCAGGTACAATAATTACTTTTAAAAAGAAAAGCAATACACTTCTATATATATAATACATATACCAACTTTACAAGACTCGCATACTAGAAGAAGAAGCACAACCATGACAACAAACAGATTTCTACTTTCTAAACAAGGTATGCATACCTTTTTCACATTATTACTACATTTACTGCTCTTGGATTCTCTCTAATCTTTCTATTTTTCTTGAAGACTCAAGAAACTCAACAAGGTGACAGGAAATTATAAATTGATTCCACAAATCAGTCCAAATCAAAGGAACTGGGAAGCCAAGGAGATTGTTGCCGAGAAGTTATCCCCCAAGCAAGCAAGGAATAGTACCAACAAATATCAAAACATGGTCCTAATGGATTTTGAGGTAAATAGCTTCACATAAGTCAATATAATCTATCAAACATTACTACATAAACTAATATTTATACTATTTTGCATTTCTAATCTATCATAGGGAAATAAAGTGCATACAACACTTTATGATGGACACATCACTGCCTTTGAAGATCTACTTCTATTGAGCAAAACATACATCATCTCCAATGCTCTTGTGAAGGATACAAAACCTGAATATAAAGCTTTAAATGGTGACGTGCAATGGACAATAACCGGAAAGACTCGAATTCAAGAAGTTCACGAGAATAACATGGAGTTCCTGTTTTCCACATACACATTCACTCCCTTCGATCAGCTCGAAAAATACATGGACCGCAACAATGACACAAGTACTCTTCACTAATCCTTAGATTTCTTTATAGCTATATCTTAGATTTTTTCTTTCATTCATTCGTATATTCTCTGTTTCACTTCATTCGTATGTTCTCTGTTTCACTCTGTATTAACTTTTTTACCACTGTCATTACTTATAATATCTAGGCATACTTGCGGTTGCTATCGATATAAGGCCAAAATGACTTATCCAAACATGATATGGAAACCAAACATATGTGCAGGATGTTCTACTCAGCCATAAAAGCTTCCATACAATCATCTTAACAATGTGGAATAGTTATGTGGAAAAAGAATGCATTGTTCTTCCAGAGAACATTGCGAAAAAGCCTGTCATTTTAGCCAACCGGTTGAAAGTTTCATCTTTTAATGGTAATCACCCGTGCACCTTTGTATCAAATTATTTTTACTTCATAAAAATTAATATCAATCTATATAATACTGCAGGCTTACACTGTCAACTAAAATAAATAGCACCTTCTTTATAGATGCTAAATTCAATCGAGTTGCGGAGTTCCAGTCATGGTAACACAAAATATTATCTTCAAATTCACATTCAATATACGTCATCAACTTTACATGTTCAATCTCCACTACTATGATTATTATTAGTTCACAATTAACTTTTAGTGATAAAATGATATAATGCAAGGTTTGAAGCACATACTGAAGAGCTGAATGAATTCACGCTGGAAAAATCATGCCATACAGTAACACCAACAAAGTTGTCTCCTCCAGCCCACAAGAAATTTACTGAAATACAAAATATAAAAGGCCGGTTACTAGGGGTAACTTATTTAAATTGTGTACAAACTATTTATTCATCTTTACGTAGTTATACAGTTTCATGTCCTATTAACAATGAGTATTTGCACGGCGCAAGTACTTCTGGATCAAAGCCAAAGTAACCATCATAGTAACAAAGCAAACTTTTTGGTATATGTCTTGTAGCAATTGTAATAAAGTAGCCATGCACATTTCAGTGAAACTTTCCCCTGTATTTACTGCAAATATCCTTCCTCAAATGCTGTCCCTAGGTAATGCTAGCTACATTCCTTACCAATGTGTACCATACCTTGTTCAACTTGACATGTGTTCTCTCATTTCAGTCTTCCAATGATAATGAACTTAATCTCCATTATTATAGGGCAACTGCTAATGTACAGTTAGAAGATGCCACTGAAATGTTAATTCCAAGTGCAATTGGCAGCCCTGTTGAGATATTGTTGAAGTGTAATGTTGAGACTTTAATGAATCATTCAAACATCCATGAATTCGTGGATTCTGAAAAACAGATATTCTATGTCAAGGTCACACAGCTAGAGCCAAACACTGCTGAGTACAAGTATGAAATTGTATTTGTCCTGAATGCATCCTCTACTATTACTGATCCAGCAGAAGAAACAAGTGAAAAAGACAGAGGTTCCCAGTGCCTTGCAGACGTAGAAAGCATTTATGATAATCACATCTCACCACCATCCGCAAAACGATCATTGTTTCAGACTTCAAGTGACCTAACTGTTGAGAAAAAACTCCTACCTGCAACTCACAAAATAATCCAGTTACAGAGAAAGGAAAACTTGACTAATCATTGTGTGTATTTGAAGACAACATCAATGCTACAACCTAAAAGATTGCTCTGCTCCTTTTGCTATCTCCAACCCAGCCACCTTTGACAGCTTTGTTTTATTTTGTAGCATCATTTACTTCATGGTCTTTTGCCTAGTAAAATCGTTTTATTTTGTAACCTACTTTTGCATAAAAAGTCTTCCATGAAGTTTGATGTTAGGAAAAATGTATACCAAGCTTCATGATCCTCCAGCTTGTAACTTATCTATAATGAAGTCTGTGATGTTTTTGAAATGTATAGATGACCTTTTGTTTTGCTGTAAAATGTGTAATCTATCATGCTTATGAAGGATTGTATAACATTAAAGTATTTCTTATGATCTGTTACATGTGCTAAATTTTCATACTATCCTTTTTTTTCATAGTCAAAATATGACATCAATGCTCATGATTTGACTTGTATAACTGAAGACCGTTTCATTCATATAAAATATGGAACATTGGATCCCAAAACTAACCAACCAAGATTCGATGTTGTATACATTCTTGATAACAATTATGGGCCTACAAAAGGATCTCCACTGATGTCTCCATATGAACCAAAGATGAAGAATGTCTCACTTCACACCAATGCACCTAATGCTCGAAGAAATTTGGTATTTGAAGTTTCATTTTAACACTTATCAAGAGTAAGAATTCAGTATCGATTCTCAAGATTTCATCTCATCTACGAGAAAGGCTCAAAAAACACAAATTAGTTATTTTTATTTAGTGTAATGATTTAGTTCGTATTTCTTCACGGTTCACGTGTTTTTTAGAATATAAAATATTGAAAATTGAACCCAAAAAAAAAAAAAAGCAAAAAAATAAATAAATTTAGGGAATCTCTCCACACAATACGGATACTCCAATGCGGAGTATCGCACAATGCGGATACTGTAAACACTCCGCATAGTACGGAGAACACTCCGCAGTGTGCGGAGATGTTTCCGCATTAAGCGATGACTGTACGGAGTAACGACTCTCCGCTCAGTGTGGAGATCGCTCTGCATAATGCGGAGTGTGCGGAGTAACGACTCCGCACAATGCAGAGAACACTCCGAAATTGAAACACGACAATAGACTTTGAAATTGAAATCCCTAACTCCATTTCTCCCCAATTCGAAGAAGAAGCCATTTCTGTCAACTCCTTCCGCCAAATCGATTCCTCCACACCTGGTGAAAAAGCGTCATCCCTTCAGCCTCTGGACACACATCACGCCTTCAAATCAACCTACCCATTTTCTATCTGCTCCTTTCCGGTTCCGTCTCTGAACCACGCAGACAAGCCTGAAAATTCCTAAACCCACCATTCAACTATCTTCAGTTCACCTGTGTAAACTCCTCTTCCGTTGCTTCTCCACTCACTCCAATTCTCTACTTCCTTATCGCTGTTACTTTCCCCCGCCGCCGCTGCAGCCGCAACAACCACTTTTGCAGACGTTCTCATGGCATTTCCTCTCCCTACAACCCCTTTTTCTCCGACCCTTTTCTGTGCAAACAGGACCCACAGCCAATGGATCAAAGCCCTTCGAAGAAAACCCAGAAGAAATTAGCGAGCTTCTGGAAGACCCAGATTCAGAACCTCTTCCTTTGCCACAGAGACTCGACCTTTCATTCTCTCACATTACTCTCACCCCTTCTTTGATCCTCAACACTCTCAATATCTCCCCTGATGCTGGTCGTGGCATCATTGATTTCCTCAAATGGGCAAAGTTGAGGACTGATTTCAAGCCCACCGATGAGGTTTACTCTTATTTTGTTGATTTCTTTGGAAGAAGAAAGGATTTTAAGGCTACACATGAAGTGCTGGTCGATGGCCATGGAATAGCTGGGTCGAAATGTCTGGCGGCCCTAGTAGACAGGCTTGTTCGGGCTGGTAGACCTGCACAAACTGTGGCATTGTTTGAGAGTATGGAGAAGGATCATGGGTTTTTGAGAAATATGGATTCTTCGAAGTTGATTGTTTCGAGTCAAAATATGCGAGTTATGCTGAAAAAATGGTTAAGAGTTTGTCAAGTGAGTTCTTCCCGGATGAGTACATTTGTGATGTTTTGATTAAAGGCTGGTGTGTTGATGAGAAATTGGATGAAGCAAAAAGATTGGCCAGTGAGATGTATCGGGGAGGGTTTGAGATAGGTACACTTGCTTACAATGCGATTTTAGATTGCGTTTGTCAATCATGTAGGAAAAAGGATCCGTTTAGGCTTCAATCCGAAGTGGAGAATGTGTTGATCGAGATGGAAAGACATGGTGTTCGTCGCAATGTGGAGACATTCAATGTGTTGATTACCAATTTATGTAAGATTAGGAAAACCGAGGTTGCAATGAAACTGTTTTATAGGATGGGGGAATGGGGGTGTTACCCGAACGAAACTACATTTCTTGTGCTCACGAAGAGTTTATATCAGGCAGCTAGGGTGGGGGAAGGTGATGAGATGATTGATAGAATGAAATCTGCAGGATATGGGGATGCATTGGATAAGAAGGCATATTACGAGTTCTTGAAGATATTGTGCGGGATCAAGAGGATTGATCATGCTATGAGTGTTTTTGCAAACATGAAAGAGGATGGGTGCAAACCGGGGGTTAAGACTTACGACTTGTTAATGGGAAAGTTGTGTGCATATGGACTTGTAGATAAAGCTAATGCACTTTATAAAGAAGCCGAGAGTAGTGGGGTAGCTGTCGAGCCGAAGGAATATAAGGTGGATCCTAGGTTTGTGAAGAAAAAGCCTACTGCATTGAAGAAGGAGAAGAAAAGGGAGACACTGCCTGAGAAGATGGCCAGGAAGAGAAGAACTCTTAAAATGCTAAGGTTATGTTTTGTGAAGAAGCCAAAGCGGATGATGAGACGATCTTATTGATCTCTTGTCATTTTGTTTTGTTGCAATCAAATTTTGAAGAGGTATGAATAGCGAAGAATTAGTTCTTGTTTTTTGTTGTATAGTTTTGCTTTTTGTGTTTTAGAAATTGAATCCTATTTCATATTTTATTCTAGATTTCATTTTATGGTTAATGTTTTTATCAATTGGTTCTCTAAAATAATGTTTTTTGGTTTTAATAATCAGTATCCTTGCTTAAAGAATTATGAAAAAGAAAAGAGAAATTAAAGAAACTGGACCTGGTTATATGAAAATCCACAAGATAGTGGTAGCTTCTTCTTGCATATTTTCTATAAGAAGACGACAAAACCCCCCTTAGATACTTTAATTGCGCAATATTTATGTTATTCTTAGTCTTATGGTTTTTAGATAAGTCTAATAGTATGTTTAATTCAGCTAACATGCTAAGTTAAATGATGCATCCATTTCTTTCGAAGTACGCAAAGCTTTATAGGAGTGTGCAAGGTTTAACATCTATGCTTGTTAGTTCCGTCTTCATACAATTTGTTCAAATTTTTTGTGCTTGGTGGTTTGATCACCTATATTTATGCATGATATTAAAGCATTACTAGAAAAAGTTTTGATGGGGAAAATTGGCTGTTAAGTTTTTTATAAATATGAAAATATTACAATTTAAATTCCAGATACGTGATAGTTGGAGTTAACACGATCTATCTCTTTATGGCGTGGGAAAGTTTGCATGTTTCTGTATTAAGTCTTTGCTTCTGTTATTCACCTGCAATATTATAGCGCAAACATATTTCTAATTTTTACTTGTTATAGGTCTCTGTCTTTTGTTGAATTTTTGCGTTCATTTTCGATGTCTATAATTGGACATTGTGATTCTTCCTAGGAAACCTTGACATGTTCTTGAAGTGAAACATGTGTATTTTGTTTATCACTCACAAACTAGTCATTGTTTTGCATTCCGGTGTTAGTGTTTTCTTTCTTCTTTTTTTTTTCCCAATTTGTCCTTGGGTACTATCTGCATTTACATGCTTCTCTATTAGCAGCTTCTTGTACTTTTACTTTCTTGGGGTTGTCATTTAGTTGGTAGTTGGCAAATTCTAAGAAGTTAACATTGACTGATTTCTATGATGCCAAATAATATTGGGCCACATTTGTGTTGTTCGTTTCATAATATTGTCAAATATGTATGTAGCTTATCTTATTATGTCTAGAAGGTAGTTTTCTTCATAATTGTATTAAACCGAGCTAAACATACATCTTATTTTCAATTGTTTTTTGTCGTTGGCTCATTTTCATCTCTACAATTAAATTTACAATCATGCTTCATGTACATCATAGTGTACACCAAGTTTTACCCTCTGCCACATATCAACTTACCATTTTACAGTTTAAAAATTAAACAGTTTTTTCATCGATCATATCTTGCCAACAAGAATGATGTCAAGCATGATGTAAAAATGTGATGTACAAGTGGCTTTATCCTTAATTTTACTGTAGCCCGTTATCTGGTATCTTTTGATACTAAATATAGGATTAATTGGCTTAATCCCTCATTTAAAAATCTTAATCCCTCCTTTGGCATTATTTGCTGAAAATTCTAATTTTTCTGAATATGATGTTATGCATTTTAGTTCAATAATGCTGCTTTAACAAAATGTGCCCCTTGATTTGCACTTTCCAGTTTTTCATTTTCGTCTTTTAAACCTATTTGTACTTTGTGATAAGTCTGATGTTCCTTCTTTTCCCAATTCTCTGCTTATTAAGTACATTTTTCATCATTTTGCATTTCTTAACCAATTCTCTTACTCTCATTTTATGTCCTCTGGTAATGTAAAATTTTTGGTAAGATAAAAACTTCTCTTCATGCAAGCTACTATAAACTTGGCTGTAGGGTTATGATACAGAGGTGAACATCGAATAGATTTGGCATTCTTATCTACTATAACTGTCATTATATTGTAGTGCATAATGAATGACTGCCATGTTCATCTAACTGCGTGATGACAAATATTAGCTTTAATATAACTCTTTGTCCTAATTTCTCCCGTCCCCGGGAAAAATATAAAATGGGAAAGTTAAATGAAGGGGTTTAAAGGATAGAAGTGACGTTACAGGGACGAAAAACAAAAATAAAGAAGAAATGGGTCTTTTTGTCATGGTTAGTTGTAACAAGAAGTATACATGGATTACTGCAGATATTAATTTGTCATATATCTCATTGTTTTAATCTTTTTTTATTTAGTAAATTCATTTTTTTAAACGATCGTAATTTTTTTGGGACAGGAAAAGAGAAAAAAGCTAGTTGATCAATAAATAGCTTTGTATTTATTATTCTTTGAAGCTCTTATTTGCTGTTTAGTTGTTGCAGTTATGTCGCATAATATCGATTGCATTTGAATAAACCGGGCCGGGCGTACTTGATTATAATTTTTCTGATTATTTCGTCTGACCTTCATCGTTGTATATCCATTTCTGTTGCAAATATCATTTCGAGGAGACTTAATTGTACTGTTATGACATGAATGTTCCTGGATATTGCTGTTACAGGACACAATGTGGATAACTGAGTACAGTCTTTATTCAGTTGCTCAAGATCTTATTTGCTCATATAGGACATGTTTGGGATGTTTAGATTAGTTACGTCTCTCTTATATAAGTAAAAAAAAAGTTGCTACGAGTTACTTCTAAAAGAAGTTACTTATTGTCTTCGACAGGGAGTTGAATGCTTTTCTTTTTTCTTTGTGCTTCAAAGTCTGGCTTTATGAAAGATGCAGAGGAAACTTCAAGTATACAAAAAGTTTAATTTCGGATCGAGACTTGAGAATTTTATGACTGCTGTCATGTATCCTCAGGCATTTCTTCAGAAGGCAATATGCTGGTTCAAGTCTTGGTCGTGCTTGTGGACTTGTACGGCGATGGTTTATGCACGGACTTGGCAAGTTCTTAATGTAACATGAAAGAATGATTTCGTTTTATTTATTGTTCTTTTGGGTAATAAAGATTTTTATCTCATGCAGAAAAGGAAATTATTTGATTATCTGATCTTTACAACTAACAGCCTAAGCTGTTCAATTTTGGATATTGTTCTTAGAGCAGAAGACATTCGTCTGATACTTTCAGCAAAACAAAACCAAGAGACATGAAAAACATTTACACAGAAAATAAGACACAGTATTATGTGTATGTAGAAGAGATTGACGTTGCTGGTGCAAATCATGAAGAATTGAAACTCCAAGGTCTTCAGTTTCCAGCATCGTTCTTCGACTTTCCCTGATCCTGTCACTAGATTGATTTAATCTCTCGGTTGACATGAGTAACTGAAAGGATTATTGATTCAAAGAGGAAGAAATGAACTGTCACGACCCGTCCCGAATCACCCTAGTGGACCCGAAACGTGACGTGCGCCGGTGGTAGATGTTGACTAGATGTCAGATCCACCACCAAGGCTGACTATGAGTTATTACAAAATATCAAAAATCACATGTTTATGAAAAATATAGTGCGATGGGTCCAAGATCATTATTTTATGCTCTACCAAAATGTATCACATCATGTGGTTATAACTCTGAAATCATCAGGCTCCTTAAGCTATCAAGAACCAATACTACTTGTAAGAAAAATTGTGGAAAAATATATGAGCTAAATGCTCAGTGAGTGAAAAATTTTAAAATAATTATACTTCCTCATTTATACATTTTTATCTAAAATCAAGTAGAAATCCTTTAAAAATTCACATTATAATAACTTCAACAATCAAGACATGAGACATCTTATAACATTGAAAATATCATCTAATAGTCATGATACAATCATCAACTCAAATCCATATCATCATCTCATCCCATCACATGTAATCAACCAAAAATGTACC
>CAIGRB010055965.1:91868-110273 GCA_903798255.1 Fraxinus quadrangulata
CCTTCATTTTCTCCTTCCCTTCTCTCGGTCTCTCTCATTTCTTCCTCACTGCCAGTTTCTGTCTTTGTGTAAATGGGTGGAACATGGGAAATGGGTTTTAAATTGATAAAGTAGTGGGGCTTTTGCAAAGGAAGTCCTTTAACTTCCAAAGATAGACAAGTAAGTCCTCCATTCAAATCTAATCCATCTTAAACCTTCATATATTTTCAATTATAAAATAAGTCCCAATCAAATGATTTATTCCAATTAAATCCCTATTTGACCTTGACTTTGATAATTCAACATTTGACTTTTGACTTAAAAAAAATTAGTTATGACATGAACTTACCGGATTTACACTATCTTACCGGATTTAGCTATGCTTACCGGATTTACAAGATTACCGTATATGCAAGATGCTTACCGGATTTACTTGATACGTACTGGATTGTGCAAAGGCTTACCGGTTTTAACACTCTCTTACCGTATTTGCATAACATTTATCGTATTTTGTCTAGTTGGGGTCACCACGAGTGTAGAATTTGATCGCCCGGAATTGTGGGAGAGGTGGGGAAGATGAGGAAACTCAGTCCCCTTATACTCTTTGGTTATTCGTTATGCGCTTTTTAATAATCGTATGTTTATATTTGTTTATATGGTTGAATTTGGCACTTGCGACTAAACTGCTGGCTCATGCTAAGCATCGGTATGACTGAATAACATTATTATGATAATTGATGTGCTTGTCTGAAAAAACAACAAAACCCCGGCTTAATTAGTGCAACTAAATTTGAGGGCAAGCATGTGAATATGGTTTTAAAAGTCAGGAATTGCAGATTCAAAGATAAAAGAAAATTTCCTAAATGAAATGAGTCATCTATGTACATCAATTTTCTTCACATATTTCACATAATAATAATAACATTATTATGGAATTGTTGGTGATTGTTTTAGTTGTCAAAATTTTGTACAAATACATTTGACGATTTTTGATTGGACAAAAACCTGTAAGGAAAAACTCTATACGTATAGAATTTTTCATTGATGTCACACATGACGCATGAAGGCGAATATCAAAGGGTGTTCCTCGGTCTCGATGACTCCTGGACCGCCAAGATCTCCAAATTTTTTTTTTCAAATTATATATATATATATGAAAAAGTAGGGAAAAGTTTGAATTTGTACAAAATATTTTATTGTATAAATGTGTGGTAAAAAATGAGCAAGTAAAAAAGAATTTTCAAATAATAATTGTCCATGAATATTATTGTAGTTTGGTTGTAAAATGGTTTTGTTGCAAGGGTTCAAATCTTCTCCATTACAATCTTACATTACCTTTTGGAGAAGTTGTGCTCCTAACTTTTAGTGCTTTCGAAAAAATCCCAATCTTCGGAATCCTTTATCATTTCATCCTTTTTACATAATTCTACTAACGTTAGCATTATATTTTCCTTACATGAGATGTACAATTTAACTTTACAAGATATAAAATTAGCATAACACTATACTCAATACCTAACAAAATCTTTCGAACTTAAATAGTTTATTCATTTTCAATTCCACAATTTGTGTGGAGACACGGGATTTTTTTTTTGTTACATAACAATTAAGATGTTTCAATTCATTAGTTTTTCTCTGTTCATGCTTATGAATTAAACAATATTTAAGAAGTAAATGAAAATGATGCTTAGAGATGGAATCAATGCAGTTTAATTAACACTATTAAGTGTATGAAGGAAAACCTTAAAATAAGACATTACCAATGCATGCGCTTCTCCAAAAATCTGGCCAAGGTTGCCCTTCGAGCCATTGCCACCATCGGAGTATAACGGTAACCTAGTTTGTTAAATAGTTAATATGAATAGCTCAAGTAATATCATCAATCATGAGAGGTAATATAGTACGCGAAAAAATACCCCTTGTGCTTTGTTCAGCAGTAGAAGTAGATGGGGATTTTCTGGTTCCTCTGCAATATAGCAATAACTACAACAAATAAAACTAAAAAATCATACTAAAAAATCCAAAACTCTCACCTGAGACATATATAGATGCAGATACACATACATACCTGGAAGATAGAGTAAGGAAACTTTGATGGAAATGCATACTATAGTTGATTGCGAAGCATGAGCCTGTGTTTGAAATGAAATCAAGATATTGTCTTATTGTAATTGGCTTTAATAGATTTGCATGTATATCAATGGCAAGTCGGTTTGTAATTTTTTTATAATATTATATTATATAATAATTAAGTCGGCATAAGCAACGGTACCAAACCGGTTTCAAACCATCAGTGTGAAAACCAATGTGACAAAAATCAACAGTGAATCTCACATTCACTCTTTTAAGAGAAGGAGGGATAGTTTTTGCCCTGTGAAATGCACGGGTTGTATTATTTTTAAGGTAATATTAGCGTCTTGAATGGTAAGATTAGATAGGAAATTGTATTACAAAATTTCCACACATTTGTATAAAAGAAATAAATTAACAAACAGAAAGACTAAATTTGTCTAATTTAATTCAGCACCACATAATATATTCAAAGACCATTTTAATTTCTAGGCATGTTTCTAGTCAACAATTGTGGGAATTTTATTTTATTTTTCCATACTACGGAATTGTCTCCACTCAATTTTAACATTACGGAAAAAAAAATTCTCCGTACAGTGTGGAGTGTGGTGTCCACACACCGCGCCGCGGACATCATCTGCACACCGGGGAAAAAAAAAGAGAAAAAAAACCATCGTAATTGTTAGCACTGTTTAAAAGAAAAAAAAAAAAAAAGGTCCCTGCCACGGATACGGTGTCCGTTCGTGTCCGCGCTTTGATTCATTAAATAATAAAGCAAGCATCGAAAACTGAAAATGTATAGCAAAGAAGTTGTAAAAGGAAGTTGGCAACCTCTGTTTCTATTTTGTAGAATTTGATTTTATCTTCTCTTTAGTGGAAGACAAATTGAAAATTGGTTCCAAGGCAAGATGTAATGCAAATGGTCTACCGTTTTGAAATGGGGATCGACCTATCCAGGTCACGGGGGTCGAGACGGCAGCGAGAGCTCGGGGAAACGCCCGAAAGGCGACGGTCGACCTGTATGTATGGAATTGAATATTTTCTAATGTTTTTAAATTAAATTATTAATAAGTGAATTGTATTTAGTTTGTGTAAAATATAGTTAAGTAGGAAAAAAATCCTATGGCGTTGAGACACGAGAAAAGAAAAAAAAAAAAAGAAAAATAAAAGAGCCTGTCTCCATCTCCGCACAGAGTGGAGATACGGACGCACCGTGTCTTCGCACAATCAGGAGACACACTGTGTCTCCTGATTGTGCGAAGACACGTGCGTACCGTGTCTCCGCACAACGCGGAGACAAGGACACACCGTGTTTCCGCACAGTGCGTCCGTGTCTCAGCTCGTCTCCCGTGTCTCCGGATTGTGCGGAAACACTGTAATTTTTTTTATAACAATTAAAATGTTTCAATTCATTAGTGTGTTCCCTGATTGTCCGAAAAGACACGGTGCGTACCGTGTCTCCGCACAACGCAGAGACAAGGACACACCGTGTCTCTGCACAATGCGTCCGTGTCTCAGCGCGTCTCCCGTGTCTCCGGATTGTGCGGAAACACTGGAATTTTTTTTATAACAATTAAAATGTTTCAATTCATTAGCTTTTCTCTGTATGAATTAAACAATATTTAAGAAGTGAATGAAAATGATGCTTAGAGATGGAATCAATGCAGTTTAATTAACACTATTTAGTTTAAAAAAGAAAAACTAATTTTAAATAATTATTACTAAAATGTCTCTGGCTGTTGTATTTTGTGGAAAATAATAAAGTTCACCACTGCCTCAGCTCAATAGCAATGACTTCAAGTTCTTATTGATTGAATTGGACATTTGTCAAGGCACAATTTTGCACATTTCCTAAGGAAGCAAAGCTATCTGGGTCGAGCTGAGCATCTAGGCATCTATAATCAAACTTTTTTGTATGACTGGGAACTTTGGTCATGACGTCCACCTCACAATGGTCCGAGCTCATATTCATATCTTGATAAGGCATGAGCTCAAACATCTACGACTTACGAGCTCAAGTGCCCGTTCGTTGCTTGAGGCATGTGCTTTATCAAGATAAGACAGGTTAATTTTCATTCACCTTAGAAGGCACAAACTTGGACAATAAAATATTTGGACAATAAAATATTTTAACCACATATTTCGTGTTGAAAGAAATATAATGTTTTCAGTGAGTTAAGAAATCCACAACTTGGAAGTTGGAAACCATGGGAAAGTAAAATTGTTCCACCAAAAGCCAAATCGAAAACCTAGCCCCTATTCGATTTAAGCAGCAAACTTCAAGGAGGAAAAATATCAGTGGAACACTAGCAGATAAAACAAAACCCACAAAAGCAATTTCACATAATTCAAAATAAATGTTCAAAACAAGATTATCAATCAATTCATGAGACAATTTCTTCTTTTCCTTCACATTCTAGAGAGGAGCAGGAACAAAATACCAGATGAGCATAAATTAAAATTTCCCAAGAACATATAATAGGATAGAATTCAACAAAAAACTTGAGATATTAATCTGCAAAATTAGTTCATTCATTCAGAAAGATTGCAGTAGGATTTCCTGGGGACGGGGGATTAGACTTCAGAAGAGTGGCATGATTCCCAGCTTTCTCGATAGCATCGGCATCTGTAGCAGACAAAACTTCTAAACGATCAAGTCCCAACTGTCTCTTGATCAGTTCCAAGTTCTCCTTCAGAACCTCAATTTCACCAAAGGGCAGCTTCAGATCCAATGCTTGAACCCCGACAGCCATAACCTCGTCTTTCTTGAACCTCAAGAAAGGCATACATAGCTTCTGTGTTTGTTTATAATTGCCTTCCTGTCCAAGTGCACTTTTCTGCAATTCGGAAAGGATATCTTGATCGGGTGCAAAGGATCGTGTTGAAGTGTTAAACTTCTTCTGAAGTATGTTCAAGCATTCCTTTTTCCATCCATCATACTGCTCGTTCACAAATATCAGACCAACAGTCGGCTTATTTTGGCTATTAGGTATACTTACATTGCCTTTTTTTGAACCTGTAATCTGTTTCTGCAAAAGCTTCCTCATAGATACAATAGAATCTTGCAAGTATTTGTTGGCCTTTTTGAGAGTGAGATCTGGAAAATCAGATTGAGGCCACCCAGCTTTTACGACATATCCATCCTTCTTCAACAGCTCCTTCCAGACATATTCAGCATAATGCGGACAGATCGGAGCAATTAGACGTGTCTGAATATCCATAAACCGCCACAATAAATCACGGTTCATGCCCCCTGATCCGCAAGAAAGTCTATACTCATCCCTTGCAGCCTGAAGATCATAGAAACCTGTTTTCAGAGCTTCCCGAAACAAGTACTCACTATAGTTCTTCTCGGTCAACTTGACTGCTATATTCATTTCATTTGCAAACACGTGATCTGCATAAGTGGAAGGGGGACCACTTCTCAAAGATGACTCGGCTTCAAAAAGCTCTTCCATCCACACAATCTCTTTCGTCAGACGTAAGATTGCGGCATTTGCTGTCTCAAAGACAAAGTTGGCATCATCCATACCATCACCCGCATCTGCAAGAGAGAATCTCGTAGCATCAGCTGAAAATTCCTCAATAGCTTGGCGAACCGTCCTGAAGTTCCCTGTGGACTTTGACATTTTCTCAGAGTTCAGCATTATGTGTCCATTGCACCTGAATCCCCGAGGCCAGTGGTGCTTGGGCATGATTGCTACGTGATTATATATGCAAAAGGTAAGATGATTCTGAATGAGATCCTTGCCTGAAACTCTCAGATCAAATGGATACCAATACTCGAACTCTTTCTTCATCTCACTGAGCTGAGAAGAAGTTATATCTGACGATTCAGGATATGGGCCACCAATGAATAAGAAATCCCATACCTCATCTGTTAGCTGCTCTGGTTTTACTAAAGATTTATCAGTACCATACATATCACCTCTCTGCAACAGATGGGCTACGGTGTAATATGCCATGTAAAGAGTTGAATCAGACAAAGACTCAACTAAAAAGTCCTCATCCCAGGGAATACGAGTTCCAAGCCCAAAACTACGTGAGCATGCCCACTGATTCAGCCAGCTTAAGGTGTGCTCAAAGCCATGTCGTGCCTCATCTGAGTAGAGATTCATGTAAGCTAAACATTCTTCTGCTGATTTCTTCCATTCTGGTTCTCCATAAGTGATGTACCATTGATCAGTCAAAGCCACAACACACTCGTCCCCAGATCTAGACATGACCTTCTTTTCGGGTTCACTGTAGACAACGGCTTGACCGAGCTCTAAAAGCTTGCTCCTGATTAAACTTTTGGCTTCTTGGACTTTCATTCCTGCAAATTCCCCAACAAGCATGGTTCCCTCGTAGAATCCTCCCTTGTAGATTATTTTCTTGGCTTCATCGAGTTTTTCCCTCTCATTCTGGCTTTTTATTTTTTTCTCAATGCATATTCTCTCTGCAGACTTATCTCCAAAATCTGGGTGATGAATGATAGGTATAATCTCAAATGGCACAACCCACTCGTCCTTCACGCCAAACTTGGCTCTGAATGCTGGCTTTGATTTCAAATCTTGGAGGGCCATGTAATCGTCGGGAGAATCACTAGGAACACTCGTAACAATCCCAGTACCCTTGTCAGTGAGAACCGATAACATGGGCAGAGTATATATGATCTCATTAAATGCTAAAGGAGATCTAAGAGGCAAACCAATAAGATCTTGACCAGTTAACTCTACCAAACAAGTTGGTTTCTCTGGAAAGCGCGACAGTTTTTGATAAGCCAAATTCAGAGCTGCCCTCTTTGTTAAGATAAACACATCTGTATCGTTAATTTCAAAAGCCCCATATTTCCCATCTGGCAATGCCCAACAATTTGTTTGCCCATACATGGTCTCTGGTCTCAATGTAGCAGCAGCAAGATATACCTTCTTGCCCTCCAACACGCTAATCTTTGGTGGAAAAGGTGAGACGACATCCATTTTTATGAGTGTATACTCCTGAGGAATTACACCTTCCCCTGAAGCCCGGTCATGATCAGCACAAGGCTGCCCATCCAAAGGTGAATATACAGTATATCTTAAGTCCTTAACAATCTTACCCATTGATTTCAATTTCCTCATCTGCCACCGAACAAATGAATCGAAATAAGGGTTCATATCGGTTGTGATAAAAGTTCGCCTCCAATCACATCCCAACCCAAAAGCCTTCAAATCCTCCACAGCCAGAGGCGGGAAAAAGGTCAGCCAGTGGTATGGATCTTTGAACTTCTCAATCTCGTCATCAGACAAACCATAACTCTGCATAATCTCCCATTGGTACTTGATGCCACCAGATTTGGCAACAACCTTCGATTTCTTACCCTTAAACTTACCACCAGGTTGAGTCTGATTCCCAGCACTCTCGCCCTCTGGCTTCTCCTCTTGCTCAGAACCTTCCTCTTTTACAACAGGAAACACAGGTGGGTATCCAAACATCTCCATCTCCCTCTTAAGCTTATCGGCTGAGGCCTTAATGGGCATCCCAGTACAATGAAAAGCAAAAGGCAACAGCACATTTGCACCCCTCAATCTATGATATGCTGCAGCAAATTCAAGTTTCGAGAGAGAAAAAGCATGGCCCAAGTGCAGATAACCATTCATATAGGGAAACGGAAAGTTCCCAAAGAACTTATCACCTGGTTTGGGCGGCAAGTCCTTGGCTTCAGCCTTGAAAACATTACCCTCTTCCCACCACTTCTGGACTTGTGACTCAATTTCCAAAAGGCGATCCCTGCGTGCAAAGCTTTTCCCGCTTTCTTCTGCCATTTCGTTATAAGCAAGGCCACAGAAACTATACAAAAAAGAACAAACAGTACCAATCACAATATTAGATACCAATACAGATGCTCATTAGGTATTACATCAAAAAATAAAACCACAACACCATTATAGGATTAAATGCATTCTTCTGTAGCCCCAAAACAGTAAAGAAAATACGGAGTTAGATAGCGGAGAAAAGTTGACGCCCGTTACATTAAAAAAGCAATTTTTTTTCCATTGATGTCGTTGACATATTATCCTTCCATGTCAAATACCGAAAATTTACTTAATTTGCATCAAAATAACTAACTCAAATAAAATACTTGTCAATATTTAATACTCTCTAAACAGAAAATAACACGAAATTGGTTAATTTCGAAGTCTTATCACCTACAATTATAAGAAAAATTAATCGAAAATGCAGAAAAAACCATACAACATAACTAATCGGAAAAGCAGAAAGCGGTACAATGAAAGAAATACCTTAATTTATTCGATTTAAAGATTAATAACGAGCAAAGAACGTGTCGTGGAGGCTTGGGTTGCTGAAGGATAACGCGTCTCAGTAGATTATGAGAAGCCACAGTTAACTAGGGTTGCTGAAGGATAACGCAGGCTACGTAGTTTTCCGTCTATCTTCCATTTTCTCCTTTAACTGAACTGGTCTAGTTGGATGGGTGGCAGGCCGGTGATTTTAGGAAGCAATGGTTTATTTAGCTAGCCCAATGGACTGAAGATAGCCCAACGGGCTGAGGATAATTGTGCTTTTCTTAGGTTACTGGTTTTTGCCTTTTGCAATGCACGGGTTGTGTTATTTTTAAGGTAATATTAGCGTCTTGAATGCTAAAATTAGATAAAAAATTGTATTCCAAAATTTCCATACACAGATTTGTAATAAAGAAATAAATTAAGAAAAAGACTAAATTTGTCTAATTTTATTCAGCAATACATAATATATTCAAAGAACATTTTAATTTATAGGCGTGCTTCTAGTTAACAATTGTGGAAATTGTATTTTTGCACACTCCGAGATTTTCTCCTCTCAATTTTAACACTACGCACAAAAAAAAAAAAAAAAAATCTCCGTACAGCGCGCAGTGTGGTGTCCGCGCTGTGCGGACACGACATTCAAAGTAAAAAATTGTGGGAATTTTTTTTTCCACTCCGAATTTTTCTCCTCTCAATTTAAAAAGAAATTTCTCCGCAAAGTGCAGAGCATGGTGTCCGCGTTGTGCGAAAATTGGTGTCTGCACACCGCGGACACCAGGTGGCTGGTGTTCATGGTTGCAGATTTTTTTTTCGACATTCAAAGTCAACTATTGTGGAAATTTTTTTCTACTCTGGAATAGAGAGCGAACACCAGGGGCATGGTGGTGTTTGCACACCGCGTACACCAGGGGCATGGTGTCTGCACACCGCGGACACCAGGTGCCTGGTGTCAGTTGTCGAAGACGAGTTTCTGACGGTGGCTAGCAGCATGGTGGCGCTGGTGCTTCTTTGTGTTTTGTTGAAGATTATGATAACTTTTTTTTAGCCGATGAGGTGTTCACTGTCCGATAAGCTTTAGGGAATTAGTTGGGGAATTCTGGAATGTTAATTCGCGAACATCAGTATCCGTGGTATGCGGATCTTTTTTTTCTGACATTCAAAGTCAACTATTGTGAGAATTTTGTTTTTTTTTCCACACTCCCGAATGGAGAGCGGACACCAGGGGCATAGTGGTTTCCGCACACCGCGAACACCAGGTGCCTGGTGTCAGTTGTCGAACAAAGGAGTTTATGACGGTGGCCAACAGCATGGTGGTGCGGCGCTTCTTTGTATTTTTGTTGAAGATCATGATAACTTTTTTTTTTTTTTTTAGCCGCTAACGTGTTCACTGTATGGTAAGCTTCAGGAAATTAGTTGGGGAATTCTGAAATGTTAATATTATGGATTTTATTAGAGCTTCTTCAGCTCGATTTGAATCAATCTTTGGTCGATTGTAGTGTCTGAAAGATATGGTTGCTTGTATTTGTTTTCTTTAATTTGAAATGGCAAAACTAATGTGACAAAATGAAAATATGGTAAATACATATAGCTAAAAAAAAAAAAAAATCCCCGAATTTTTATTAAAAAAAAACTCCGCACTGTACAGAAGGTCGAGGTATGTTACTAGGTTTAATGAAGGGTTATGTAAGACTAAGTGGTGCAGTTTTTACCCAATTTTATCTTGCCATATATGGAAATGATGGTAAATCTTTAATTCTTCTCATTGGTTGGCTCCCAGCAGTGATTTCAATATTCTTTAACATTAGGACACTGAAAATTTCTAAGCATCCAAATGAGATTCATGTTTTATATGAGAATCTAATAATATCAGTTACTTTAGCATTGGTCTTAATGGGATTAACAATAGCACAAACGTATGTTATTTTTTCTCATAAAGTGAGAACCGTCAGAAAATTGTACGATGGAGAGGCATTGAAACAACTTGCAAGTAAAGGGATGACACGATCAATGGTACGCGAGTTAACATGCATGGGGAAGCAGTGTTACATGCTATCTTTCTTGATTTTAGCTTGTGTGAACTTATTTGGAGCTCTCGTTTCATTGATATTGGTGTTCAGAACAAATATTACGAGACTGATCTACAAGAGGTTTAGGGATGAAATGGAAAAGAATGAGAAAGAAATGGCGGCGCTTTCTACTAGGTATAATCAGGCTCGCAGCATTTAGATCAAGAAATAGTTGGATAGAGCAAGAAAAAAAACAGGTTATGGAATTTTGATTTAACAAGGTATAATCAGGCTCGCAGCATATAGATCAAGAAATAGTTGGATTGAGCAAGAAAAAAAACAGGTTATGGAATTTTGATTTATCTTTTTTATTTGATGAAAATTTCTTTTCTAGATTATTATGTAAATGCGAATCGAACTTTTTAAATTTCTTCATTATACTTTTATTCCAACAATTCGTAGCCAGTTTTTCTTTAATTCATTAGATATTTCTTGCACTTTCTTCTCTCTCTCAAAGCCCCATCAGAATACAGCGACTTGAAGACCTATCTTGAGAGAGAGCACCATTGAGTGGTAAAGCCAATTTTTCCCAATTCTTTACCATACTGCTACATGTTCTAGGTTCTTTCAGATTGACAAGAGACATGATTCAATCGGCATGGTTTTGAGCATGTCGGTTTTGTGGTTAAAAGTTACTTTTCTAGAAAGTAATTTTTCGTAAAAGAACGACTTCGGAAATCATGTTTGAAAAAACAATTCAAATAGATAACAGTAAATTTATCTTCCTTCTAAGCACAGTCAAATGCGAAATATCAGGCGAAACCCGTGATAGCACATGAATTCCTTAAATTCTTTACATAATTAAACCTAGGAGCTGCAGGGATACAAGGAAAGCGGGAAAGGGAAGAGAACAAATATGTCTGATGTACAGTAAATGGGCTGAAGAACTAGTAAATGAAATAGAACTACATCATTCCCAACCCATAAGCTTCTTTTTAACACATTCTTTAATCTCATTTCTGGTGGCAGAAAAACCATCCCATTCATCTAGCAAGATCCTGTACACTTCCCACTCTCGATGGTGAATACAGCATCTACCAATTTCTACCTGCAAAATTTATCAAAATAGAAGTTGCAAAATTGTTAATCCCATGCAAAAACACGAGAAAATTGCACCATGGGTGATTTGGTTCCAACCGGTTTTATGTTGGCCCCTAACCTTTAAAGCAACCAAATCTCTTTTAAATCGTCATTTTGCTTTCAGATGTCCAACTTTATGAGCTAGATTTTACTTCCCAGCTTAGGTGACGCCCACAAATTTGAAGCGAGACGTGTTTTTACAAGGGTCATGAGGCAATTTAATGTAAAATTACACACTTTACGTCATTGAAGACTTGTTGTACAACTATAATAGAAAGTTTAGGCCCAACCTGCTATTAGAAAATAGGTTGGGGACCAAGTTGCAGCTTCCCCTAAAATTGTTGAAAGATCAAAGGAATCAAACAAATATAGAGTTAGATCTGATTACCGAAAAGATGCGAATGTCTAAAATCTTGAGAGCAAGGGTAATGTCATAGAAGACGAGGGGGCGGCCCCTGCCGGACAACTCAACTGGATTAACAACGAGCAACTCGGGATCAGGCCCCCGGCTCACAACATCTACTCTTATAGGTTGTTGAAGTTCCATTCTCAGTCGAGAGCATAGGGCGTTCTTTTTGTGCATATCAATAATCTTTTTCCCATCAGCTTGCATTACAAACAAGTCCATCTCACAGTTCCCTTCCGAGTTTGCAAAAAAGCGGCCATAAGAGATCTGGCCGAAATAATGAAAGTCAGGTAAGAATAGCCTTGTAAATATGTTGAAGATTGTGAAGTGTAAGAGCATGTAAAATCAACTTTTGTCAGTTAACAAAATGCATTTTTGCAAACTTCATTTTCTTATTAACTTAAATCGAGCCTCAAAACCTGATGCTTTCTATGTTAGTACCCAAAATGAACCAGAACCATTTTTTTGGGCCTTGAAATTGTTTCAGGCAACATAATCTTGAGAAGAGGAATAAATCATTAAACAAATATTTTTCATTGCTCAACCTCACTGACCTCACTAGAATATTTCAGTCAACGTCTATCCTAAAAATTTCAGAATAAGTCATCATTCTTAGCCATCAATTCAGTTCAGTAAGAACGATTCAGAGACTAAGAGGAGAACCGAAGAAAAAGCAAGCTGAGCAACACGAACTCCTATTTCTCAATGCTGTGCAACACGAACACCTATTTCTCAATGATATTCCACATTATTGGATGATCATGATACTTCCCGAAAATCGAAATTCTTGAACAATGGAGGAACAATATCACCCTTTTTGTTCATTAAGATCCCAAAGTGGATGATTGACTCATTCCATACTAGAAATTATCGCAGGAAATCCTTTGATAACACGGATTCCTATTTCTCAATGATATTCCACAATCAAGACAACTAGTTGAAACTAGTTGAACCTGTAAGACCACAGCATAGAAGTTCATTCATATCTTATTTTTAAGAACTAGTACTAACAGACGACTAAAGAGAATTTTCTATTTAATTCACCTCTTTCGTGGGCAATGAGTTTTCCAATATGGTTCGTCCAAGAAAGGATCATACATTTGGGGTAAGTATTCTTTTGCAGTATTTTTATTACACAATCTAGCTCTCGTTTCAAGTATAGACGATGAGTTAGCTGAGATAGGGGATAACTCGTTAATTGAAAATTTCTTTCTAAAGATTCATCTATTTGATTGATATGTTATAAGAAGACATTATTACAAGATCAGAAGTTAAAAGACAGACCTGGATGTTGTAGTCTTTCAGCATTCTCATGATATCATAAATAAGGCCTTTGTGATCTTGACAGAAGATTTGAACGAGCGTATGGGAAGGGCTGAGGGAATTGTCCATCACAACAGATACAGACTCATTGGCAAGAACTTCATTTGAGTGTTGCCCCAGCAGTTCTACTCTGAAAGTGTCCTCTGAAATTGAAGATGGAAGAAATGACTGTAAGCATGCAGCAACTTCAGGATCCGCCAATTCTATCTCACAACTAATCATGGCATTCCCTAATACAAGCTTTAGATGTTTAATTGTTTCTTCCCGCCTTTTAGTTGTGTGAAGAAGGTCCCTGCATTAGGAGATAGAACATTGATTTGAAAGAAAAAATTCACACAAGTACCCAAACGAGGAAGAGAAATGCTAAGTTCAATGCTGAATTCCATTTATCTCGACCATTCATAATGAAAGATAAATGTCCCATTATCTAAAAAAATAAAAATAAAAATTAAAACCAAAGAAGATGTAAGTTGAAAGAAAGATCAGAATATTAAAAGGTTTCAATGTTGTCTCCAATATATTTCTTTCATTGCAGTCAAAAAATCTTGAATCAGGACTTTCACCCATTCTCAACCTGAATTTAAACTCTCAACACACTGTTAACAAGAACAAAAAGATCTTAACAAATTTTTACTGACTGATTTGGCTTCTCAGGCTACCATTTCCGCATTTTGGTTACTGCTGCAGCTGGCATCTTGATGCAGCCCACAAATGAAAATTAGGATTTGTCTTCAGTAGTTTAGTGATTTTAGTAAATTTTTAGATTTTCCTCTTACATTAGGGTTTTTCTTACGGTAGTTTTTAGATTTTCCTCTTTCCCATGATTCTGGTTCATCTACCCAAATTATGAATTAGAAGGTTTTTATTTACTTTTGTGTTTTTACACCTTAATCACATCATTATATTATTATCAGTACCTTAAATGCAACGTAAGAGTTGGTGGAAAAACTGGCCTGCAGGCTCCCCACTTAATGACAAACTGACATGATAATGATATCAGCCAGTGGCAGCCAATTTGATGATGCCATATAACCATTAAGATGTTCCTACACTCTAATATTAATATTTGTAAAATATTTGAAGAAAAATCAAGACAGAATGTCACAATAGTGAACTACATGCAGGGGTTCGACCAAGACATTTAGCAGCAATGGAAATATATATAAGTTAACGAGTTATTAACACCGTCTGAGTAGGATATACCATGGAGAACGTCTCTTTTTCCTTCCTATATGGTTCTGACTTTTTTACAGTAAAAAAAAAAAAAATCATCCCAGAAGCTGTAGTTTAATCAACTAATAGAAATTATAGAATACATCCCTTGAAGGAAAAAGAAGTCTAATTAGCAGGTATTCAATTGTACCAAAAGATAGTTCCCCACCCAGAAATGAGAATGTATGCACATTGAATATCAGTGTCACTCATTCATTAAAAGCAGACTAAAAATTTTAGAAATGCCTAATGTAAAAAATGAATTGTAATAAAACATGGATAATACTCAGATGCTCTTATTTTATATTTCTTTCTGTAACAAAATTATAAGAATAAAGAGTCAACTTCGCAGATAAAATGTAAAGCAACAAACCTAATGTCAGTGACAAAGAAGAGATCCATCAATTTTCCATCTGGAGCTGTATATACTTTCACTCGCTTTATTGTAAGCTCCAGTTCACAAAGAACCTCTGTGATATCTGTGTAAGGATTAAGAATGAAGTCATGAAAAACTAAATCAAACAAGAAGGAAAATGAATCAAGGAAAGTAAGTCATATAATATGACAGCCAATTAGCCGTAACCAATCTTAATGTACAATAATATCTGTTCTCCATGATCCTTTCATCCTTTGACCAATACGACAATCTCTATGCCAAAATTTTGGATCAAACCATTGGGTGGCATTGAAAATTTATCAATAAGCGTAAAATAACTATTTTCAAATTCCCAAGAGCATACCTAAGCCTTTATAAATGCTCAAGTTTATGTTCCATCAAAAAGTAAGTTTACCATGTAAAAGGCCTTTCCGATCATGGGAACACCAAAATTTAAGTAGGAAAATGTCAGGTGGCCTTCGCTGCTGAAATTCCGGCATATAGTAGTAAATTCCAGATGCTGCTGGGGTACATGTTGGACACACCTCAAGAAGTCTCTTCTTTAACAAGTTCCACCTTGTTGTTGGCTTAGCAACTACCCAAAAAACCAAGTAACACCATTTACCATCTGTAGAAACATCTGTTCCATCAAAAGATAAAAGAGTGTACAGTTAAATTTCTTAAAATCCTTAATCCATAAAAACAGAAACTGCATAAAATATTGATAATCAGAATGATAGATCTCATGTTATGGACTGAGCTTCAAATCCCAAAGATGTATATCTGATAAAGTAGAAGAAATTTCAAGAAGCAGTATCATCTTCAAAATTATTCATTGAATTACCAGATTCGCCACAGTTTTAACTTTGAACATGTTTGACGCACAATATCGGACAGGACACGAGAAAATAATATGAATAAATAGTAAGTTTAAGTTCAAAGCATTGTCTAATCCCTTCAATACGTCCAATCCCGTCCAGTGTTACTTATAAAAGGCTGTAAAAGCAAATAATGATTTTTATTTTTTTTCAGCAGGGAGAACTTTACTAAAACGCCAAGACAACTATAATCAATTTGCACTCGAAGAAAATTTTAAAAAATAACAAAACTTGACAATAATTCGTTAACTTAATCTAATCTTAAAAACTAATCAAATCCAAGACAATTGCATTAAAATCAAGCAAAAAATACAACAAATCCATCATATATCATCCAAAATAAGTCCAGCATACATAAATTTGAGGACAGAAATTGGTAGAAAAAAACATAGAAAACATCAAAATTAAAAACACCAAAAGGACAAATTAGATTAAAGAAAATGATAAAAAGGTAGTCAAATTATTGATTACCTCCTCTGGTAATGCTAAGCCCGAAGAGTAAAATAACCCTACAGAGATCACAACCAAGACCAGTCTTATCTGGACAATTCACTGTAATTACTGTGTGCTCGCCTTCTCTCCCTGCTTCTTTAATCAATACTGCATCTTCATAAATGATTCCCATTTTCCAACTCTCTCTATCTCTTTCTCTCTCTACATATGTGTGTGTAAAGAGAACTGAATATATTCATGGGCTGTTTTGTGGGTTTTCTTGGAATTGAAGTACTGGGAGCGTGAGAAGAGTGTGAACATAAACGCACCATTCAACAGATAAAGAAACCTATTGTGACATTTTTTCTTCACTCTCTCTCATGTGCTTTGTAGAGAGCAATCTTTTTCACAGATTCCGTAGAAAAGGGACAAAGAAACGACATTTTTTTTCTTTTTCTTTTTCTTCCCCTTTCTAGACAAACAGGTTTCTTGTTCCAATATTACTTAAAGTTACAGCAAGATTAGTGAGTCGGCATGTTTGACTAATCTTGAAAATTTACAAGTACTTAAGTTTTAAAATGAATGACTTGTTTGGAAGTATTTTAAGTGATTAAAAGTTATGTGTAACAAATATAAAAGTAGTTGTGAACCTTAAAATAAATTAATCTTTGGATCTAAGATCCGTTTGGATGGAAATGATCTATTTTTTGATGTAACCCAAAATACTATGTATGCAAATATAAGTTGTGCAACATTACTAGGATTACAATAATTTTTGGTCGGCATGGGGCATGACATGCAAGGGTTGACAAATTATCAGGCTAAAGAGTTTGTACCAAAGTTGAAAAAGAAAAAACTAATTTTAAATAATTATTATGGTATAGAAACCTAAGGTGGTTTGGTTAAAAAAACGCTTACTAAAATGTCTCTGGCTGTTTGTATTTTGTGGAAATTAATAAGGTCCATCGTTGCCTCAGCTCAATAGCAATGACTTCAAGTTCTTCTCGATTGAATTGGACATTTGTCAAGGTACAATTTGCACATTTCCTAAGAAGGAAGCAAAGCTATCTGGGTCGACCTGAACATCTAGGCATCTATAATCAGACTTTTTTGTATGACTGGGAACTTTGGTCATGAGGTCCGCCTCACAACGGTCCGAGTTCGTTCATATCTTGATGAGGCATGAGCTCGAACATCTATGACCTATGAGCTCGAGGGCTCGTCCGTTGGTTGAGGCACGTGCTTTATCAAAATAAGACAGGTTAATTTTTGACGAGGTGATATGTCATTCACCATAAAGG
Source organism: Fraxinus quadrangulata (assembly GCA_903798255.1). Lineage (NCBI taxonomy): Eukaryota > Viridiplantae > Streptophyta > Magnoliopsida > Lamiales > Oleaceae > Fraxinus > Fraxinus quadrangulata. Next base: position 109,261 of record CAIGRB010055965.1, read on the forward strand.
CACGAACACAGGCAATAAAATATTTAAAAGAAAAATCTGAAGGGTTAAGAAATCCACAACTTTGAAGTTGGAAGCCATGAAAAAGTAAAATTGTTCCACTGAAAGCCAAATCGAAAACTTAGCCCTATTCGATTTAGATTAAAACTTAAGATTAAAATCTAAATCTAATAATCAATTAATTTTAATCACATATTTCATGTCGCCCACAACTTTTCAACCACATATTCAATTTGCTTCATCAAAATCTGTTAAAAAATCGATTTTTATGGGCTTCATTCCCAAGGAAAAAATATCAAAACTCAAGTTGAATCAAACAGTAATTTCCATGAAATGTAAATAAAATGTTTATCCAAGTAAACATTGAATCCGCAGCACAGTTTATTCCGAGATTTGCACAATTTATCTCTTCAATCATGACTAGGGCATATATACAAGCACAAAATAACACAAAATCATTAACAATAAATCCAAAGATCTGATAAACAGGAAGTGGGTAAAATAAAGATGCAAACAGCAAACTTCAAGGAAAAATATCAGTGGAACACTAGCAGAAAAAACAAAACACACAAGCAATTTCACATAATTCAAAATAAATGTTCAAAACAAGATTATCAATCAATTCATGAGACAATTTCTTCTTTTCCTTTTCCTTCTAGAGAGCAGGAACCAAATACCAGATGTGTATAAATTAAAATTTCCCAAGAACATATAATAAGATAGAATTCAACAAAAAACTTGAGAAATTAATATCTGCAAAATTAGTTCATCCATTCAGAAAGATTGCAGTAGGATTTCCTGGGGATGGGGGATTAGACTTCAGAAGAGTGGCATGATTCCTAGCTTTCTCGATAGCATCGGCATCTGTAGCAGACAAAACTTCTAAACGATCAAAACCCAACTGTCTCTTGATCAGTTCCAAGTTCTCCTTCAGAACCTCAATTTCACCAAAGGGCAGCTTCAGATCCAATGCTTGAACCCCGACAGCCATAACCTCGTCTTTCTTGAACCTCAAG
>CAIGRB010055969.1:0-29485 GCA_903798255.1 Fraxinus quadrangulata
CCAAAATTTATTAAAATATTAAAAGAAACAAAAAAACTCTCTCCTCTCCTCCGCCTCCCTCCGCCCCGCCACCATCATCGCCAAAATCATCGGAATTTCACCGCGACGATGGCGGGGGAGAAGATTGTCCCACCCTACCCAACCCAATCAAAACCAAAAAATTGTCCCCTTACCCATCCAGCCACCATTGACCACCACCACCACCACCACCACTCCCCTTACCCAAACCAACCAACCATCCTAACCCCATGGTAGGGACTTTAACATACCCAGCAGGCATGTTTTTGTAACTCCTTCACATTTATTTCTTCTACCATAAGTTCTTCCACCATAAGCCCTTGAATCCTGATTGATCCACCATAAACTCAAAGTATGGAGAAAAATAAAAGATGCCAAGGTGACGGCAATGGCGCAGCTGCAAGAGTTCCTTTTCTTATAGCAGCTTCAGCACCGAAACAATAGTAAGATGCCATTTCTCGATTTCCATCCAACATCGATGTTCATTATCGCCCTCCTCAGCACTATCTCCTTCACCACCGTCCCCTTACTTTTCATCAGCCTCAACATCAACACGCTCCATCTCGAATCTCTAACTCTATTTTGATACCCAATTTGCCCCACCCACAAAAAGCTTAATTGTTCTACCCCTAATAATAGTAGTGCCCAAAATCCCCAGCAACAACAGAAGATGAGGGGAGAAACGAAAAGCTTCATTTTTTTTTCAGCATAAGAGAAACTGACTTTGGACCAAGTATATGAGAAATGGGTTGTTAGAGTGTGAGGAATATGAAATTGGCTGGAAAAGTGGAGGGCGGAGGTGGTGGTAGCAAGGATGGGTAAAACAAGACCAACTGGTTTTGAGTTTAGAAGGAGGTAGGGTGTGGTTGGGAGGGAGGGAGATGATAAATAGTAATTATGTTTTATTTTTTGTTTTTCATATTTAATGAAAGGTTACCATTATACCCATTTTAAAAAGTTTAGGAGTAAGATTGTAATTTATTTTTTTATTATCTTTTTTATTTTATTTTAATAGGAGGGTATATTACTCATTTTCCGTTAAAAATAGGTGAAATGACGTTTTCCGCAATGAAACGTTGAAATTTGGGTAAAAATGTAAAAAATTGAAACGTAAGGACGTTTTGCACATTACATGTCAAATGTATGGACGTTTTGTGCGATTAAGCCATAAAAATACACTTAACATCTATTATATTTGATTTAATACGCATTACATTTTTTTCGAAGCATTCTTTGTTATTTTATTTTAATTATGCATATTTTACTTTGGGTAAATCATTTGTTTAATTGCTTTGTTGTCCCCGTTTAATGGTTTTTATCATTTATTTTTAATTATGCACGTTTTGCTTTGGTTCAAATGTAAGAAAAATTCAAGGACTCATTTTTAATGATTTTTTTATAATTTATTTTAATGACTTCATTTTCTATACTTACTTCTCCCGCCCCCAACACCTTCTCTCTCACTTTCACTATCTCTTCTTCCCAAATTTTTTCCATAAAATAAATCATGGTAACTATTACTGGAATTATGTGTTTTTAATTCTTAAAGTATCAAAGGAATAGAATTTAGAACTAAACTTTGGTTTTAAGTTATTATTACCACTTATTTTTATATTTTTTTATCATCTCCTTTTTAAATTTGAATTGTCTTATATATATTCAAACAAATTAGATAAAAATCTTGTTACGTCAAAATAAGAATTTTATAATATATTTTGAAGTTGTCATCCACAATAATGTAGGAAGCGTAAAAATTCAGTTTTATAGATTTTAGTATGTAAGTTGTTCGCAGAAGTAGTAAATTTTAGTAATTTTTTGACATGCTTGCTTATTATATTCAATTCAATATTTGATAATTTGATATTTTAAGTTCTTCATCCTCAAGGTATGATCCTTTTTCTTTTTTTTTTTTTGGTAATTTCATTTCATTTTGTATTTTATTCTAATTTTCTATTTTTGTGTGGAATCTAAAAATCAAGATTCCAAATTCTCATTAAGTAAATTACATACTCTTTTAAGTTTATTTTATCTTCTTCTTATTTATCTCTTCTATTTTAAAAGAGTGAATCCATCGTTTACTGTTTATTTGTGAAGCTTTTTTCCTACCCAGTTCATCCCTACGCATTATCTGCTATTTATATAAGGCTTAAGGATAATTTGGACTTCTTCATATACTTCACACACACACACATATATATATGCCATCTATAGCTACAATTGTTGACTTCACAACCCACTTTGCATCCCCATTGGCTCTTGAAGGATGCCAAAAGACAAATGGCAACTTCTTTTACACGTGTTGCTCACAACAACTTCTACACGTTTTGCCCACAACATTAATTCCAACTTTGCTACGTAAATTCCCTACCGACTACTAGGATATTTTGTACAAAAAAAAAAAAACAAAACTCGTTGAATTCAGAAACAAATTGAAACTACAAAATATTATATATTCCTCTTTCTAACTGTTTATATATAGAACTGATAGATACGTTACAATTTGAAACTTCTCACACACTTTCTCTACTTCAGCCTACAACAATTATTTCATTTTCCGTTCTTCAAATCCCCAACTTCAAGTATAAAAGAATACTATGAGGATTTCGACATCTACTTGCACTCAAGAAATCTGTTTAAATCCAAAGTAGGCTTTCTTGGTTGTAATATAGCTGGTAGAAAACTGTGAGATAAATTACATTTTAGTGATTTCAATTTGTATGCAACTGCTGGAGTAAACATCCTGAGGTATGTGTATTCTATATTCCCAAAAAATAGTAAAAGAAAATTTCGTTTAAACCATATAATTTGCATGCCAGTTTCACTTATTCTTATTAGTTTTCCACATGCGAAACGGTTAAATAGGTTAATATATTTCACAGGAAATCTTATTTCCACTTATAAAAAGAATTATATGCTAACTTTTTTTAATTTTGTTCTTTCCTTTCAACCTCAATTATTCTATAACTTATCATAATATAGTCATGGATGTTCCGAATAAATGTTCAGACGGAGTTACTACTCCTTTAAACTTCGAAACAATGTCGTACCATCTACAACAAATCCAAAGGCAAAGAGAGCGGCAAAAATGACTTCGCACTGGACGTATTGATCATTGTAAAAGAAAATGTCATCCTACGTCACTTAGACATAATCAATCTAATGATGATCTTATGTCATTCAGAAGATGTAATAATTCTAATCCTGTGCAAATGGAATATCCTACAGTAAATCATGATTTCCAAGATGTTGAGTTTTCTACTTCAAACGAAGATTTACGTAATATTTCTACATCTGCATTCGAAAGTGGTTTTCATATATTAAACATACTGAGCACTTCATATGTATTACCTACATGCGATAGTTGTAAACATTGTGGTGCAAAAAAATTTCACACGGAAAGCAAAGACTTTTGTTGCTCTAATGAAAAAGTTTATCTTTCTATGCATGATTCACCCGCTGAACTGTACAACTTATTTACGTCCAAAGAATTAAAAAAATATGGAATTTAAGAAGCTTGCAAGAGGATATAATTACAATTTTGCTTTCATTTCATTTGGTGTTAAATACGACAAAAATCTATTCAAATCATACAAAGGTATTTACATGTTTAGGATTCAAAGGCAAATATACCATTATGTTAATAAACTTATGCCACAGGACAATAAGCCTTCGTATATGCAGTTATATTTCTATGACATAGATAATGAACTTAAAAATCGTATAGAAATTTCAGAAAACTTTGTTGAACATACTTTGCTTGTTTTAATTGAAATTTTGAAGACAAATCAGTATATTAGATTTTTCAGATCTTTAGCGAATATGTCTAACTTGCAAGATCATTAAATACATATAAGATGTGATCCTGGACTTGATCAATGCATTTTTAACACTCCTACATTATCTAAAGTAGCTAATGTATGGGTCGAAGACGATGGGACTACTAATTCTCTCGTCCATTATATTATTATATATGGTTATTCTGATGATATACATAAAGTTCATTATTATTATGGTTGTCATGATCCTTTACAATATCCATTACTTTTTTCCTATGGGAAATCTGGTTGGGATGAAGGCATTATGAGATCGATGACGAGCCATAGTCAACCTACTTCTCAATTTGTTGCTTTACCTTCAACAATTCTGCAGCTGAATTTATTGAACACGAGAATGAAGGTTTGTAAATATATTTTGTTCTACATTTCACTTATTTATATGATGCACATGTTATAAATGAATACTCATTTTGTTTTTTGTAGTTCTTCTTGGAACTAAGCACCGATGTCAGGTTTCTTGCTGAGAATATTATTCGTACAAACTACAAATTCGGCCTTTCAGTAAGCCTGTTTTGCTTCATAGTGGTAGATTATTACAAAAATATGTTGTAAACATATATGTTAAGATTGAAACTGTAAGGTTAGACTATTTTCATAATAACCAAAAATAAATTTGAGCAGAACTTTACCAGGATATTGTAGATAGCGTTCAACATCGAGAGACGAGATATTGTAACATTGGAAGAAGATTTATTTTGGCACAGTCTTTTACATGCGGCCCTAGAGATATGCTAAAGAGATATATGGATGCAGTGGCTATTGTGCAGCGTTATGGAAAATCAAATATATTTTTGACTATCACATGTAATCCAAATTGGTTAGAAATTAGGTAAGAACTAAAACTTAATAACGAGACTCAAAATTGCCCTGATCTTATTGCACATATATTTAGAGCAAAATTAGAAGAATTGAAAAATGATTTATATATAAAAAATATTTTAGGGCTATCATTGCACACATATATGTTATCGAAATTAAAAAAAGAGGTCTTCCTCATGCACACTTTCTATTGATTTTCAAGCACGACCACAAAATCTATTCTGCAATAGATGTCGATAAAATAGTTTGTTGTGAGACTCTTGAGCAAAACAAATATCCTCATCTTCATTCTGTTATTATCAAACATAATATACATGGCCCTTGTGGGGATTTAAATCCCAAAAATGTATGTATGGACTTTAATAAAAAATGCAAAAATAAATTCCCTAAAGATTATTGTAATGTTACTATATTTGGTGACCACTCATATCCTTCCTACAAATGTCGTAATACTGGTACCCATATTAAAGTTAGAGGTCATATGTTGGACATCGATGGGTCGTGCCATATAATCGTTATTTGAGTGCAAAATTTGATTGTCATTTAAATGTTGAAGTATGTTCTTCTATTAAAATTGTAAAATATTTGTACAACTATGTGTACAAAGGTCATGATCGTATTAATTTCTCAATTGCACCATCTGAAACAATTAAAGAAATTGATGAAATTTATGTTTATCAATTCGCTAGATGGATATCTCCACCTGAAGCAATGTGGAGAGTTTTATCATTCAACTTAGTAGAAATTCATCCAACTGTTTATTCTTTACAACTTCATCTTTAAAATCATCAACAAGTGTACAACAACGACAAAAATAATTTAACTACTATTATTGAAAATGAAAATACAAGACGAACAATGTTAACAGAATTTTTTAAAGTAAATGAAGCAAATGCATTTGCTCGTACATTATTATATCGAGATTTCCCAACCCATTTTGTTTGAAATTCATCTAAGAAGATTTGGACTCCCAGAAAGAAACATATTGTCTTAGGTCGAATTGCTTCAGCAAATCCATCTGAAGGAAAACGATATTTCGTACGCATACTTCTCAATCATGTTCAAAGGTCCAACATCATTTCATCATTTACGAACTTCGAATGGAGAAACTGTAAGCACATATCGAGAAGCAACGATTTTATGTGGTTTATTAAATGGAGATAATCATTGTGTAGAATATTATCTGAAGCTATTGTTTACGAAATGCCTACTCATTTAAGACGTTTATTCGCTACACTTCTTATACTTTGCAACCCTGATCATCCTAAACTACTATAGAATAAATTTAAAAGTTATATGATTGATGATTACATACATGAAAATAAACCTCCAAATGTTGCTGAATTACAAGCTTTGGAAGACATTAATTTTATTCTCGAATCATTGGGTAAAAACATAAAAGATTATGAAATAGTGTCATTCAATGTCCATGTAAATGAAAATGGAATTATGCTATTTGTACCCTTTGGGGTACACTTTGGTTTACCCGACCCCATCTCCTCCCTCACATGGGGATTGATCCCACATTCAATAAATGTGTGAGACTCGACCCCCATGTGAAGGAGGGGGTGGGGTCGGGTAAACTAAAATGTACCCTTTGGGGTACATGTAGCAAGATTGATGAAAATGAGAGGTTAACAAAAATGATTGCAGAGAAGATAACAAATTTGGATATTGAAAAGGGTTATACTTGTGCAACAAGTTTAAATAATCGGCAACAAATTAGATATGATACTATCATAGAAAAAGTAAATTGTAATTCAAGTGCAATTTATTTCATCGATGATTCAAGAGGAACATGTAGAACTTTTTATATAAAGCAATTTTAATTGGTGTGAGGTCACAAAATTTAATAGCTTTGGCAATTGTATCTTCTGGAGTATCTGCATCTCTTTTACCTGAGGACGAACAACTCATTCATTATTTAAAATTCCTTTGGAAACAATTGGATAAGTACGTTGTTCTGTTAGTAAACAATCAGCTTTAGGAAGTTTGTTAAAAATGTCGAAATTAATTCTTTGGGATGAAGCATCTATGATAAATCGTTGTGCTATTGAAGCCGTTGATAGAATACTTAAAGATATTACTGACTGTCATTTTCCTTCCGATGGGAAAGTAGTAGTTTTAGGAGGAGATTTTCGACAAATTTTACCAGTGGTACCAAGGGGGAAAATGATATTATGAAAGCTAGCTTAATTTTTTCTGACCTATGGCCTTTATATTCACACTTACCTTTGGTTGAGAACATGAGAGCAAAATTTGATCCATCATTTTGTAATTATTTACTTAGAATTGGAAATGGAACATAGCAAGAGCATAATTGTAATTGTATTAAACTTCCTAAGGATATAATTCTACCATTTGAAGATGAAATTACATCTCTAAAAAATTTGATAAATCATGTTTTTTCAAACATAGAAACAAATGTTGATAATTTACAAACGATGGCAAATCGAGTAACGGTGTAAATTGTGTTCTCTACTATGGCTTTTGTTGTTCTTCTTTAATTATGTTCTCTCTTCAAGAATAGAAAATGAAAAACAAAATAAAATTTCTTAAATTCAATAGAATAACTGCATATTTCATTGAAGCAGTATATACCGTTCGCGGAGAAAAATACCATGCAATTCAAAATGGAAACTCCGCATAGCACGTCGTCACGCTCCGCGAAGAGCATAGTGAAATGTTATAACATAAATTCATTTAATTAAATAGAATAGTGAAATGTTTTTTATTTAGCAAAACAATAAGATAAATCATTAATTTCAAAAAAATGTAATTTTTTTTTTTGGAAATCGCACCATGGAGTTGCATGCCGCGATTTCCGCAGAATTCATTTTCTAACCGCGGAGTGAAAACTCCGCATTATGCGGAGCAAAGTACTCCCCATTTCTGAATTATTAAATTTAACATATTTGAAATTGTATTTAGTTTGAGTAAAATGTAACTAAATGTCATAAACTTAATTTAATTGAGTAGAATAATAAAATGTTTATTAGTCGGCAAAAAAATAAAAGATAAATCAGTAATTTGAAAAATCTAAAGTTTTTTTTTTTCGGAATTGCACAGCTCCGCATAGAATTGCTCCGAACAATTACGGAGCACTTGTTCCGCAAAGTGCGGAGCATTTCTCCACACACTACGGAGCAATTGCTCCGCACTATGCGGCACATCTCCGTAGTGTTGCTCCGCACTGTGCGGAGCTATACAATTTAAAATAATAATAATAATAATAAAACACTTTACATTTTTTAAAGTACTGGTTTATTTCTTATTCTTTTGCTGACAAATAAACATTTTATTATTCTACTCAATTAAAAGTCTTTAGCATTACGCTTACATTTTACCCAAACTAAATATAATTCACTTTCTTTTAATTTAATAATCCAAAAACATTAATATAAACCAACAAATTAACTTAATTCTAGAAAACATTCAATTTTATACTGTAAAAAAAAAAAAAAAAGGGAGAAAAAACTCATTCCATACATAAAACAAAAAGAAGACTATCTTCACCTACAACACAACTTTATTCCATATATATACTTCTCATTTTATGAACTTACACATATTTAATGTTTCATAACAAATATTTCTAAATACTTCTACCATCACTTAGTGTTAACTTCTAATATATTAATACTAAATATTTTCTAGAACATGCTAACTTCTCATTGCGTCATAGATATTTTTAAACTGTCACGCGGCCATTAACAATTTTCATTCATCACAATTAAACTACAAAGCTTTACTTGCTATAATAATTTAATATATGCCCATCATTAATTAATTTATTATTTATTATTAACTTCAATAATATTTTTGTAGTTCAATTACTTGGATCTCCTTCTCATTTTAGTTAACATAGCTTCAATATATCCGTTCATATATAAATTCAAATATTAGTTATTAACCTATAAATTCTTCATCATAACATTTCCATTTCAATTAAATAAATTATAAATTCTCATTCCAGTTATTATTTATTCCAATAAATATGTTTTCAACTATTTGATCACCTATTCATATTAAATATCTAAATTTATATACTTCAAAATATAAAATATTAGATATTTTCTACAACATGATAACTTTCCTTTGCACACCAGATATTTTTATGCTAACTTTCTTTCGCAGAATAGATATTTTTTAAAGTGACACATGTCTATTAATACACCTCATTTGCCACAATTAAACTTCATAATTTATTTTAAACATTCAATAAAAATACAAAAAAAAAAAAATTCAAAATTTTCTTCTATTTTTAAAATTATTGATTCTTTTTATTTACGTTGTTCTTAACTTACAAAATTAAACATTTTCATTATGTTCAAACTTGTCCTCATCTATTTTAAACATATAAAACACATAAACAATTGTAACTTCTACTGTTTTAAATTAATTTCCTATTTGTAACTTCTAAGTATTTTAAACAAAAAAATAACATTTCAAACAGAGTAAATACAAATTCGCATTTTACTAATTTACTAATTTTGTTTTGTTCTATGCAGACAGTAACAAAACAAGTAATTATCATGCCACATTAACACTTATAACTTTTAACTCCTCAATACTCAAATAACTTATCTAAATATTCTAAATACTCTAACTATATACTTCAAATCGAATTGAACAATCAAAAAACTTACTTTATCAATCTTGTATAAATAGCTGATCTCGGTACTTTGTTTTTGACATTTACAACTATAGAAACGTATTACAATTACGATTTGCACTTGCCAAAACTTCTTTAAGTCTAATTTCAATTTTCTATTGGTAATTTTTTACATCTCAATTATACTGCTTTTTTCTTCATTTCTTGTTCTCTTTGAGTTGTATCTTGATTTGCGTGTTTTGCGAATCTTTAAGTTCAAATTCGATCGTCCCATGCAAATCGCTATCGTCTCGAACCTCGTATTTCTAATTTTATTAATATACAATAATCAAAATCAAAATGAGACGTCAACCATAAGTCAACACAACGTACTTTACAACTATCGTAGAATCCAGACGCAGTGATAAACAACCTTGGTCAAACCAATAGTGAAACGGAAATGCTGTTTTATCTTAAAACCAGTCAAAGAAATCGAGATCCACTTGAGTACTGTTACAAAATTATTTTTGTCTTCAACCCTACCTCATCAATTACTGATGCTGATTCCGCATACACAATGACTAAAGTAAATCCTTTAGCTATGGGCAGTCATGATTCATCAAGTAAAATAGCTGCCAAAATCAACGAAACAGATAAAACAGGGAAATGCAAAATGCCTGCATCTTCTACAAAAAAAACTTCTCTTCCAGGTACCAGTTGAAAATGCCGAAACCAAATTACCGAAGAAAAAAAGGAATTCTAAATCTCCTGATGACGCAGCCAATGTTCCAACTTTGCGAAAACAACATGAACCATGAAATTATACTATAGGTAGTTGTATAGGATTTTAAATAGAAAATATTCTCAAATCGAACTACATCACACAACAATGTTTTTGTTTTTCCTGAAAATCAATAGGGTGCTACAAATATTTTGAAACTAATATCCAAATACAACTGCTTGTATATTGTACTAATCATATATGAAACATTTTTCCCCGGCTATTAAATAATGTTCAATTATTCATTATTTAATCTATCTTTTATTTGTCCTTCGTACTTTATATTCTACGTAATTAAACATGTAATGCTTTAAATACTTTTACTATTTTATACATCTCGTTTCTGTGTTCAATATATATTACCTTCTCTCACAAAATTCAAACTACCAATATATATAAAACACTTTCTAAACAATTCATTTTCAATGTACCCAATTTCACATTGCAACAATTTAATATTATTTTTTTCAATTCTCAAAAAAATTTAAATAACTTTAATATTTTCATTCAGTCAAAATTAACATAACAATCTACGTGCCAAATAACAACAACAGCCTACCTCATTATGGCACATGTGATCGTTTGCAAATTAAATATGCAGACATAAGCACATAAATTTTACAGTTTATATGAACTTTAACAACCCTTTTTTCCCGTCCATACATAATTTAAGATGGGTACTATTTTTGCATAAGTAAAAAAAATATAGTTCAAGAATATTTCAAATATATTACAAAAAGTAGAGTTCAAAAAATTATTTGAAATTGATCCCTCTCCAAACAGAAATTAATTTGTAAAGAAATATGTCCTTTTCTAATCTACATATCAATGTTTTTGAATTATTAAATTAGAAGCAAGTAAAATTATAATTTGTTTGAATAAAATGTAAACAACTCTTATGACGTAAATTTAATTAAATAAAATAATGAAATATTTATTTTTTTGCAAAACATAAAAAATAAATCAGTAATTGGAGTAATACTTCGTACAAGTAGAGTTCAAGAATATATGAAATATAATAAAAAAAAGTAGAGTTCAAAAAATTATTTGAAATCCATCCATTCCAAAACGGGAATTAATTTGTAAATAAATACGAGCGTTTGTAATATGTATCAATGTTTTTGAATTATTATTATTATTAAATTAAAACGAAGTAAAATTATATTTTGAGTTCAACAAATTATTTAAAATCGATCTCTCTCAAACCGGAAATTAATTTGTAAATAAATATAAGCTTTTCTAATATTTATCAATGTTTTTGACTTATTAAATTAGAAAGAAGTGAAATTATATTTTCTTTGGATAAAATGTAAACAAATGCTATCCCCTAAATTTAATTAAATAGAATAATGAAATATTAATTTTTTTGCAAACAAAAAAAAAATTAAAATATAGTGCAGAGTTTGCGGAGTAAAAACTCCGCACTTTGTGTGGAACCTCCGTGCGGAAGCGGAATACTCCGCACTGTGCGGAGTAATATTCCGCACGTAATACTCCTCACATCGTGCGGAGTACTTCTCCAAATTGTGCGGAATAATTGCTCCGCACTATGCGGAGCTATATAATTCCCCAAAAAAAAAAAAAATGTTCACATTTTTTAAAATATAGAGAGATGATTTATTACTTATTCTTTTGTTCACAAATTTAGTTTATAGAATTATGCTTATATTTTACCCAAATTAAATATAGATTCACTTTTAATTTAATAAATTACAGATTTATTTTTTATTCTTAAAAAAAAAAAAAGAACTTTTCATTATTCTACTGAATTAAATTTAGCTAATATCATTTGCTTGCGTTTCACTTGAATTAAATATCACTTATTTCTTACTTACAAAAACATTAATACAGATTACAATAGCTCCTATTCATTTACTAATTAATTGTAATTGCATTTGTTGTGAACTAAAAAATAGAAATTACGTTATGTAATTAATATAAATTCATTTTGATATTAATCAATATTTTGAACTTTATTATATTATAATAAATAAATTATATAACCGTGTTTCCTCTACGACACATTCCCTATCCTTATCTCAATTTTCATCTTCTCTCCATCACTTCTCAATTTTCATCCTCTCCATCCTTATCTTTCTCTGCAACTCACTACCACCAAAAACCAAATTACCACCATTATCTACTTCATCAACCAAAAGATGACAATTTTATACCAAGTTTAATACTAATATTTTTTATCCGAAAAGTGCAAATATTACTTACAAGGTGCGGACACGGTGCCCCATCGTGCAGGCACCGTGCATGCACTATGCCTGCACCATGCAGAAACCGTGCGCGCACACGGTGCTTGCACAGTGCCGGCATGTTCACACCTTGCGAACACTGTATCCGCCCGGTGCGAACCTCACTTTGCATTTTTTTTCTTTTTATTATTTTTTTCCTATATATATTGTGTAGTTCATTTCCATATACTTTCGTTTAATTCTTCACACTTAAAGTAATATTTTATATCTTGCTTAGTCTGTAAAACAATATTTTCATCATTACACGGAAATAATTCACGCAGTAAATAATCAATCCTAGAGCAATAATTTTCATTCCAATTAAATTTTTTCAAGCTATATTATCTACAAATATAGTTTCTATCATTTAATATGTTTTACAACTTTCTTTTGTTGGTTATCTGTGTAGATGTCGTTGGAGTATATATTGTCTCCGAACCAATGGTTTTCTGCTAAAATAACTCAGTATCCAAATTATCAATATCTTAAAGATTTCGTGGAACTTCTCGATACAAATCACCATGCATCTTTAATGCCCAGCAATTTCTATGGCTTTATATATGGAATTATTTATAGACCGAAAGATGAACAACAGATCATCGGTAAATTAATTCATGAATTTATTATGAGACTCGTCAATTGTGGCAAAGACAACGAAATTTGGATAAAATTTGATGACCATTTAGCCCGCTTCGGTCTATAAGAGTTTTGTCTCATCACTGGCTTACCTTGGCGCGAAGTATCTATGAATCGACTTCAGCAATAATCGACTTCGAAATCAATATTTTAATGGTACAAAAAGAATTAATAAGCGAATGTTTTTTAAAGCATTCCAACTATATGAAGATCAAGAGGATAAAATCAAACTCAGGCTGGTGATGTTAGTAGAATGTGTTCTGAAACCTACTAGAAGATATATTGATTATAGAACTTTAGGTATGGTTGAACACCTTTACGACTTCCTTCAATATCAATGGGGTCGTAGAGCGTATTTTGTTTTATTGAATTCGTTGTGAGAATCCCACCTAGAACGAGTACAGAGAATGCAAGAAAATGAACAGAACGAATGTAAATATTCATTACATGGATATTCGCTTGCATTCCAGGTAATTTTCTTTCATTCTTTTACTACTCACAAATTTATATAAAATTTATTTTACTTGTATAAATTGTATAAACCTAATATTTATTTTCAATTATCTTTGTACTAGATATAAAAAGCATTACCACATATTGGTCTCAAATTTGGATGCCCTAGACATAGAACCTTACAATATCCAAGAATGCACAAGTGGAAACCGAACAAAATATTGTCCCAAAAAAAAGTTAAACAATTCTTAGATACACAAGAGGTAATTTAATTATTTACTTATATTCCCTTATTACCTTACATTATATTACTCATTTAATTATATTGTTTGTCATTCCTCAAAAAAAAATTATAATAGCTAATTAAAATATTTGATTACAATTACAAATTTAAGTGCTTGCAGTACTAAAGCCAACAAAGGAAGAATTCCAAGCACCATGATACGCAACTCTTTCATTGCCACATGACAATTACCACACTATACTTCATGGCATTGTAACTGAGGAATTGAATAATATACTTCCACAAATCCCATAAGACATTCATCACATGCCAACTCATCCAGATTCTTCAAGGACATCTGTTTCAGTTGGGACTGGGCTAAGTTCTGCTCCTATTGACTCCAATTATGTAACTAGGGGAGAATTGGAACACATGTTTAACACACATAGGCAGCATATAGTGTCAGATGTCCTCTCAGGTTTACAAACAAATATTGATGAAGAATCTAGGAGACAAGAAAACCATTACCAAACAATTCTTCAGAATAAAAAAAGAATTGTTTGAACAACAACAGAAATGGCAGCGGGATCACTATCAGCTAATGCAATCTAACATGCAGCCTATGGATATTCCAGGTTTATGCGATACTTTGTTTACCGCACGCATTTATGAGGAATAAAGAAGACAAGAAATGCAATACCAAACACTCCTTGAAAATCAAAGACAGTTCTTCCAACAACAACAACAATGGCAGGAAGATCACTACCGGGGCATGCAATCTAGCATGCAAGGCTACGTAGATAACATTTTAAGTTCAGTGTGATCTTACATTGACGAACAAAATAACAACATACTGAATAGATTGTCTGACTGGGAATCAAATATGGAGGCTATTATAGGTTCCCTTCAGCAAGATGTTTCCATCCATAGGAGCCCTATTCTGAAGCACGCCTCAACATCTGAATACCTTGAAGATGTTACAAAAAAAAAATAAAGGGAAAAATACAGTTATCATGTGGAAGACTATTCTATGGACAGATACACAACAGTTAGAGATTTGGTAACAAAAAATCCATCAGGGTAACCACTTTAATTCTATTTCATTAGCTTAAATATTATTATTTTAATTTCATTTATTTGAAACTAAATGACATTATGTTATACATCGCATATTGAGATGATGGATCCACCAATTATACGGAAAAGACTTGACAAAAACTATATTGGATACAACACAAAATATCACTACTGCGGTTAGTAAAATTCATTCATTATAATACATTAAATTTCATATATAATATATTTAATTTACATCTACTTATTCTATTAGAACATTGATCTAGAGTTAAAAATGTTGTGACGGCTCTTTAATGACGATTCTACACCTGTCTCAAAAGAATTTGCAATTCTAGACTTCAGATATGAAAAGGAGTGTACTAATCAAATGATGGTGCAAGTGGAAATTCGAGAAAGGAATACCATTAGAACTTCAGGAAATTTAGCAATTTTACAACAGTACGTAAATGGGGATTTACCAAGTGCGGGTCCTCCGTGGATAAGATGTAAATACCTATTAATTACATGTTCATACTCAGGCAATACAAGGTATCTCTTTCTTGTAAATATGCTCGAATGGAAATTCCAGATCTACAACTATAACCACAACATTCACACGCCACAAAAAATCAAGGCACATTCGAACGCAGTACTTGATTTAACTCAAGCAATGTTGTTGTCTCCAGAATTTTCTGGTTATAGGCACTATATAAGGAAAAATACAAACAAATTTTTAGAAGTAGACATCATACCATATCAGCCTTCTCCAAATAATGGGTGAGTATTTAAACTATTTACTGCTTACTATAATATTTCGCTCTCTACTTAATTTAATTATACATTTGTGATACTAAATTCATTTAACATAAAACTATTTTTTTCGTAGGCCAATTTTTTTTGCCCAAATGCATAGAATGTTTCGTTCTATGATATCCAATAGAATCAATTTCTGTACATAGGATAACTATATACAAGCGAAAGATTGTAGTTGATATTTGTTTCAATGAATACTTTTTGCTTTCTAGTTGATCCTGATATTATTGGGTAATCATATTTGTGCAAAAAAAAAAGAGTACTCAGCAAGAAGCCACGGAATGCGATGTCGTTTCGTGGGTCCCAGAACGACAATACTCGTATTGCGAAGTGCCTCATCAGTAACGAAACGGGCACCATCCTCTTCACTACCCATAATAACCAAGGTGTGTTCGCCGCTCTCTCCTTCACGCACATACGTGTATTTGTATACATTTTCCTTTTTTTGTGGAGTTGTTTGGTGCTAATTATTTGTTGGTGGGGAGATTGATAATTGGATAAAAATGCTAATATATGAAATGTTCTTGCATTATTAAACTGAACAAACTATGAAATTTTATGGAGGATGAATAGTTGCATTTCTGAATTATTTTTTATTTGGGATTTTATGGCTGAAACTGTACAAATTTGGGCACTTGCCATCTAATTTAGGTTTTGTATTTGTTGGTACCCTAAGATTTAAATTAGCGAGCGAAGCTTTGCATTCAATTTCAGTTTCAAATATTTGTTAAGTTTACAGAATATTGTTTTCTTTTCAGTTAAAGCTTGTCTCTTGTTCATTTCTACACAGTCATCTGTTTCCTGTATAGGTGTCTTTCGTTCTGTTTGAAGCAATGCCAGAATAGTAACAGAAAATGTTTTTCGGTTAAACTTTTCATGCTTGAATTTTGTTTTCATCTAAATGCGTAGGGGACAATACTGCTTGATTCATTACATAATAATAGGCCAAAAAGTGTTTTTAAATTTAATCCTCAATTATCTTGCTACTAAAAGCTTTAATAGGATTTTTTGTTGGTTTTTGCATGGCTAAGTTCAGTCGCAACTAATTAACTGTGTTAAAGCCAGTGGAATAGAGCAAATAAATTTCAGGTCTTTTTTTCCGTTATGTCTGAAAATGTTATGGCTAAGTAGTTTAACATTATTGGTCCTTGTTCAAGGTGAAATGTGGTGTATGTCGAGACACTGGACCAGCATGTAATGATCGATTGCAAAATTTTGGGTATTCATCACTTATATAGAAGGTCAATCTATGCACGCACAAAAGCATGTTTCTTTTTCTTAGGTGTTCTGATCGATTATTGTTTCAACATTTATTTTCCATTCCTTTGATTCTAAATATCATATTTTTCGTTGTAGCAATGTAGTACGAACTCCCCAGATTGTGGTCCACTTCCTCTTGATGCTCATTCAAGGTGCCAAGCCCCTTTTCATATGAAGAAAGAAATAGATTAATGTTATGATTTTTCATTGCAACTTTCTTCACTCATATGATAAAAACAAAAACAGAATGATTACGATTCTGGTCCGTATATCTGAGGTTCAATTGTGAAATATCTTCATTAGGAAATTTTCTAAAGCATGTGACTAAAAGAAATGATGCTTTCCATCTAAAGCATAATTTTACTTCATTTTAAGCTATTTCTGTTTTCACTATTACTGTTAACCTCATTCTACATTCATTATAGTACAGTAAAGGTTATCGTCTCTTACTTCACTGGCTTGGAATTTGGGCACTTTATTGTCCATGTCAAGGTGATGAATTAATGATGAATAATGCCCGGTTATTCATATCACTTTTCGTTGTATTACATTCTGACCAAGTTCACTGCCATTAGTGATGAATTAATTTGGTTTCCCTGCAGTTGATCTGATGAAGCCAGGTAACACCTTGATTTTTCGAAATACAAAAATTGACATGTTCAAGGGGTCTATAAGGCTAGCTGTTGATAAGTGGGGCTGCGTAAAGGTTACTGAACCTGCAAAATTTTTGGTCCAAGAGGACAACAATCTATCATTGGTCGAGTACGAGTTGGTGAATATTGTTGAAGAATCTTGAAATCGCCTACCCTCTCTATATTGATGCTATAACAATTTACTTGTTGATTATTGGGTTTGGGCTTTCTGCACATATTTACTATTTTTCTTATAATTTCATGTCTGGTTAAGTGGATAATTAAAGTCATAGGACGGTTATTTTCCAAAGTAAATACCTAGAACTGTTAACCTTTCAAATTAATTATTGTTTAATTGAATTCTGAAGGTCATAAAACATACATTTTCTAAAGTAAATAATAGTGAAAAATTTTGCATTTCATATTCATTAAAGCGAGGCAACAGTCAGTTAACTTTTGCAATTACAAGTTTATGGTGTTTCAATTTTTAATGGAATTCTCTTACTCTGCTAATTCTTCCACTTATTATAGTGTAATTAGACACGCTAACATTACCTCAAAAATAATACAGCTCCTGCATTGCACAGGCATAAAACTAGTTTGCCAAAGAAGATCTAATTCTCGTTTTGTACTTGAATTTTTGAATTACATGCTTCAAAATTATTAATGTTCTCCAAATTTTATATTTATGCCTATATCAGCTTAAAACTCTTTCCACAGTAATTTCTTTCAGTTATGTAAGAAGTAATGTTTGCATCTATTAAAGGGTTTTGTTCAAGAAATTTTGTTTTTCAATACACTATTTGATTCTTCATTCGGGGTTGGTTGTATATTCTCAACTTTGGTGCATTCTTTATGTCTCTAGGCGTGCATATTTTTATATGATTTACATATTTGTAGATTATAGGGCTTGTTTGAGTTCTATTTTTGTTATATAATTTATTTTGAAATAATAGATTGATGGGAATGTGTGATTAAAAATGAAAGAAATTTTTTTGGATTGTATGTAATATTATTTATTTGAATAATGTGTGGTTAAAAAAAAAGAGAGAGAGAAAATTGTATTTTGAAAAAAATGAGGATCAAACAATGGTTATGTAAACTACAAATAAGAATGTTGTGAATATTTTTATATGGTATACATTTTTATAGATTATGTGAACTACAAATAAGAATGTTCTTTCAATGTTTTAGTTTGTTTTGTGTAAATGAGTTTCCCTTTTTTATTTGAGATTCATATTATTTTTAAATTTTAAATTATGTTAAACTATCTCATTACTCATAAATAGCTAGAGATGGGAGTATCCTAGTAGGTTAATGTATATCTCCTCTGTTGCTATTGATTTTGACGCACATTGAAACGAGAATCCAAATTATATATAGTGACATCAATTTATTTATTTATGTCGAAGTTTAGTCTAATAATTATCCCGTATAAAGGAGTTAGCAATCTAAGCTAATTTCCAATTTATTTACGAAGTGTCAAAGTCTAATAATTGTGCTTTTCACCTTTTTGTAATTTTATTTGTTGCAAAGAGAGGTATATGAAGTTGCTTCATCATGATGGAGTCGTTCCTTTTTTTTTTTTGGGCGCTTCCCATTAACTCCAACAAATAATAAATGACATCCATTTAAATTCAAGAGAAAACAATTTTCAATACGTCTATACGTTATGATGACCATTAACAAATCTCAAGAACAAATAATGTCTACTGTTGGAATATACCTTCCTAAATATATATTCTTTCGTGAGCAATCATATGTCGCACTTTCTCGAGAAGTTTCAATGCAATCAATAAAAGTCTTGGTAAAAAAGGAAATAAAATGAAGCAAAGTTATGGGACGTTAACAAAAAATATTATGCACAAAAAGTTTTATTGTAATCAGAATATTATATTTCAATTTATTCAACCTTTCACATTATATATATAATTTCATAAAAAAAATTATTTATATATAGTCTTTTTAACAATTTTAATTTTTCCGTTAACAATATCAATTATCTCAACTACTTTCAAAATTTCAAAAACATTACGAATATCATTCATTTGATATATAAGACGTGCAACACACGTGCTTACTACTAGTTTTTATTTAAAAATGAAGGATTGAGAATAATTTTTTGAATTCCAATTTTACCATTATATATTTCGTTATATGCCCAATATATCTTCATATAATTTTAATTTTGTTAATAATTAATTAATAACTTTAACTCAATTTATTCAACATGAAATTAAAAAAAAAAAATCATTTTCTTTTTCATTTGCCATTAACTCCCTAAATTAATTTTTGTAATCTTATATTATTTTTTATTATCAACATTAGTTCAATTTATTCAATATGAAATTGAAAAAAGAGTGTTGTTTAAGGAATTCAAAGGATGTCCTTAAAATTTCCTTTTGAGATTAAAAAAAAAAAAAAAACATTAATTTGATTAATAGAATTAATTCAAAATGAAATTGAAAACGAATGTTTTTTAATGTAGCCTTAAATAACCATTTATAAAAATTGAAAAAGCATTCTTTTAATTTGATTAATAGCATTAATTCAATTATCTTAAAACTTTAATTTCCACAATCATGAAACCCACATTCTAATTCGCAAACCACAATTCTTCGATGAAATAGTGATTAATCCAACCACCAATGTCCATGAGCTTCTTAAATGCGCTGTTTGCAACAATTCTGTGTATCCTCTCGATCTTTGTGTTCTAATATTCACATATTAGCATACTTTACTTTCTAAATTTTATTTGACATATTTATATTCAAACAAATCACATAAGAATTTTGTTACGTCAAAGTAAGAATTCTATTTTTTTTTGTTCAGATTTTAATATGTTTTGATTTGTAATTTCATCCCGTATTTTAGATTTTTGTCATTATTCATGAATATGCTAAATGATTTCTTGAATTTGAAAGTTTATCATGTTGTTTGTAGTGATGATGTGTAGCTTGGGGGAGGCAATTCTTGAAGGTTGCAAAATTGACAATGTAAAGTGTAGTCATCGTTTTTCTACATAATTTGTCCTACATTTTTATAGGTTTTGTGGTTTTTCTCCTCTTGAAGGTAGTAGCAAGAATATTGTCTAAACGTACAAAATTGAGAGATTACATCACGAATATCAAAAGGATAGAGGAAAATCGAAATGAGCTATGCTTAGGCATGTGATTCAAAATTGCAAATTTATATATTAAATACAAAAACTCATACCCTCTCCATACATAATCCAGAAAATCTATAAATCTCATATAAATTTTTATTAATTAAGACATTATTATACTTTTAAAAAAAGTTTAGTACTTAAAAAATATTACACATATCATACATTCAATACATAAGACACTCAACCCATGTGCTTACTACTAGTAGTTTAATAGAAATGGAAATCAGACTCCATCTTGTAAATTGCAAGAATCCTGGATTTGATCGAATCTTGAACGAACTTAATGAAAAAAATAAACTACAATAATTATCACAATTAGTTAGCTTATATTTAATGGATGGCGCGACTAATATTTTACTTTCTCCCTCCAATCTAAATCTCCACAGTATCTTTAAGAATAAATTCTCATGTTTGTGTATTATGGTGGTAAATATGACGAACGGATGAACCATGTTGATTTAATTGACGTGATTCGTGATGAATATTTCACTAGTGAATCACCTACTAAGAAAAGGGGGCAAGTCTTCTCGTCTTATTTGAGACAATTAAGGCATGCACTAAACACTTTCATTAATAAAAAGGGGGCATGTTGATTTAAGCCATGCTTTGCAAGATAAGTTTCTAGATTTCATTGAAAGATCATTTACAAAGTCGCAACCATTCAATTTTATCAAATCTTCGTAGACATCCGCCTTCTTCTTTCTTTCATAGACTCGCACGATCTCTTTCCCACTTTGAACAGCTACGTAGCAAGGTCTACACGTTTTCAGTATACCAATCTTGTTGTGCAGTATATAAATGCCCAAATTTCTTGTGTTCATACAGAATGGAAAAATAATTATGGCAAATAAATAAACAGAAATGTGTGTGTAAAATCTATAAAATATATTAAAAAAAACTTATATGAAAAAATATAAGTAGCCTCTGCCACTGAATTTGAGATTGCAGCTATCGTAGATAAGAGAGGTAGCTTAAAGGAAAGCAGCTGTAAAAGAAAAATCTCCTAACCAGCATTATATTTGATTTGATTTTACGACTAATTTCACTGAATCCATAATGTAAAGGTTCAAATTAGGCAAATTCGGGGTTGTAATTGTTGGAAATGGTTTATTATTAGTACATAGATCAACTTTGAGCCCTAATTTTAACGAGATCAAGCACATTCACACTTTGCTCCACATGGTGATTAATGTGATATATTTATTTATCGAATATCATTTAATATTGAATGAAATATTTAATGTCAAAGTAACCCACTTGAAAATTTAGAATTGAATGAAATATTTGTTGTCAAAGTAACTCACTTGAAACTATAAACTAAAGAATAATTTGATTTATTGAAAATTATCAAGCACTTATCCCACGTAGGAAAGTTATGAAACTTTGGTATGGTTTTTATATTGGAAGTTTGGGTATTGAATTTGGGCATTAAAGGGTTAACTTTTTGGACAAAATTTATTTAATTTTTTTGGGCCAAAATGTAATTAATCAAATTCTTTGGTACTTCATGAAATTAATTTGATTGGCTTATTTCGGGTAATTTTTTAGTCTAGGTTGTCTGTTAATCGACGTAACATTCGTCCGTTAAACGATGTAATAGACACAATGTTTCATACTGAACAGTGCTGTCTGTTTGAGCTTGGAGGCTGTTTGAACAACGACAACTGTTCTGAAAAGGCTTGAAGGATGTTCGGATGGCACGAACGAGTTTATAAATAGCATGCCCTGCTGCAAAAAAAATACACTATTTTCATTGCAAACTTTCTCTACTTTGAATCTAATTCTCTTTCTCTTGTTCTAATATTATTCTCGAAATGAAAATACTTCATTGAGTTCGTTGAACTCCTATAGGTTGTTATGCTCATTTAGTAATAGACAAAATTGTTCTATCCAGGGAAACAATTGCTAAACATCTTTAGCATCAGTAAAGGCAACAAATTCAATTTAAGGAAACATCGTGAAGTTGTTGGGTTGGAATTAACTTTCTGATCATATCGTTACGCTGTGCAAATTACATTTAAAGTAATTCTATTAGTGTTTGAGTATTTAGATTGTTCGAATGAGGAATTTATATTCAAGAATCAAGAAAATTAAAACGAATTTGATTTTATTCTGGTTTATTTTGTTTCTAGTCCTTGTTTATCTTCTGATTGTGTTTTAGAAATGGCAAATTCTGATACTACACTTCACAATACGACTGGAGAAAAATTAGAGAAATTTAATGGATCATATTTTAATCGTTGGTAATAGAAAATGTTTTTTTATTTGACAACGTTAAGTGATAAATGTGTTTGCACATGAATGTTATACTAAAGTAACTTAATTATTTGCCTAATTTTTATGGTTATAGAACGTTTTTAATTTGTGTGCTAGTGTTGTTTTGGAGATATGGTGATTATGTGAGAAATAGAGGTATTGCAAGGTGAAAGGGACAGAAAAATGGCGCCCAAGCGCCACAATGGAGCGCCCAAGCGCTGGAAAATGAAGAAAAGCAAAATAAAAAAAAATAAACCAGGAAGGCGCTGCCCATGAACTGAGTCCAGAAAGGCACCGCCGCATTAACCAAAACAGGAAGGTAGCGTCTGAGTCTCCGTTCGCGGTGCCTACCAGAATTTTTATCAAGATTGGGCCGCGGCAAGCCTATAAAAAAGACTCCAATTTGGCCAATGACAAGAGAGGAGTATAAATAGAGAAGAAGATGCACGAATTGGGGGTTCTACACTTTGCAAAATTGAGAGGAAAACAAAAGATCAAAAGGAATTTGTGAGGAGAATTACATCAAGGATTCGAGTAAAAATCAAGGATTGGAAGCTGGGGAAGATTTTGGTGAAAGAGCTGATTCTTTTTCCATCTTTATTATCAATTAAATCCGATTATGTATTCAAATATTATTATTTATTTCATCGTTTTAATTATGAGTAGCTAAAACTTGTTATTAGGACAAATAATGTAATTTATTGAGACCCTTAGTTATTTGATACAAGAATTCTGAATTTTATTCTTTCATGTGTTGATTTTATTATAAATGCAATGCTTTGAATTATCTGGTCAATAACTTGAGATCAACTGAGTTTTTTACAAATCGAGATGTAAGTTTGAGGTTTAGAACGTGTAATAAGATTCGATAACGAAATATAATGTATAGAGATACATATACTGAGTATTGCGGTCGTTATAGAAATTCCTAGAACTAAAATTCGTTTAACTAAGGATAATTCGCATAGAGATATGAAATTGAATTAGTTGAATAGGCTCTATGAGAACTCGAGAGGAGTAAATTGAATAACGTAGAGAATTCGACCAAACACTACATTATGCTAGAATCTTGAATTAGGAGTTAAGGTGATCAATAGATGAAATTGTTTTGCCTTAATACATTTTACATACGTGAATTTTTGATCAATCATTGTTTGGCATTTTATCATAATTTCCATTAGGTTTAAGTATTTACTTCATTATAGAAAATCAATATTCAACACTATATCAATTCTCTAATTGTTTACTTTTTATTAAATAGGAGTAGGAAAAGTAGATTAAGACTAGAGTATAGTTTTCATGGGAACGATAATTTGGACTCAAAGATCCACTATATTACTTGTTACGATATCGTACACTTGCGATATAAAAAACGCAACAAGTTTTTAGCTCCGATGCCGGGACTATCTACTTTTAGTCTTAGTTTATTTTATTTTTACTGTTATTTGATTTTGTTTAATTTCTTTTAATTACAAAAAAAATGTTCATTATATGCTCCATGCTGAAGGCGACGAACTTGAACCGTTTGACTCGGAGATAGAATGCACATTTAGACACAGACGCAAGTAACACAAACAAAAACAACAACATCAATGGCGGATGATCAAAATATTCCGATTCAAATTCAGCTAATTAGGCAAGCTGCCGCGAGAGCAGCTGCACCACCTAATTAGCAGCAAGAGCGAAGGGAAATAAATGAAGGAGATCTACCTGTCTCAATGTTCTTGACACCTATAGCTGCACCTGCACACTCAAGTATTGTATACCCAGATTTTGGAGTGAACAATTTTCAGATAAGGGTTGAATGAATTAATCTGATGAGCAACAATCTTCAATTCTACGGATTACCTCATGAAAATTCAAATACACACTTCTCCAAATTTCTCCGAAATTACCAGAATTTCCATGCTCCGGGTGTCAAAGAAGATGTTATTAAATTGCGGTTATTTCCATATACACTTTGAAATGCTACATTAGAGTGGTTGAACGCTGAGCCTCATGCAAGTATATCTATAAGGGAAGACCTTACCAGAAAATTCTACAACAGATTCTTTCCACCGACGAAAGTAGCTAAACTCAGGCTAGAAATTCAGACCTTTCAACAACAAGATGGAGAAAGCTATCACGAGTCATAGAACTGATTCAAGGAACTGATGCAAAAATGCCCAAATCATGGAATTCCACTTGAAAATCAAGTACAATACTTCTACACCAAACTATCACTGATGGCGAAATCTCAGGTAGATTCCTCTGCAGGAGGATCAATAATAGGAAAATTAGTTAAACAGACATTAGATCTATTCGAGCTAATTGCCACCACACACTTGATGTTTTCTTTCGAAAGAGTGGTACAATCGAGAGTACCGGGGGTGTATGAATTGGATCACACCGCATCTACAAATGCTCAAATAACAGGTTGACAAAGTAGGTAGAGTTGTTGATGAAATCACAAACAAGAGGAGCACATGCAGTAATGAGTGGTCCATCATGTCATAATTGTAAAGCTAATCATGTAACTGAGATCTGTATGTCTATGGGCTTTCTTGAGAAGCGAATCAACTTTATTCAAAATGGCTCCCGTGATTGTAACCCAAATTCGTAAACGTATAACTCGGGATGGAGGCAACACCCGAATTTCAGATGGTCAGATAATCAACAAGTGAATGGTTCAAATAATGCCCAGTAGGAAAACAAATCAAGTTTGGGGGAGATGTTTCATCAATATGTGCAAAAAATAGACAAAATATTCCAACAAATAGATACTAATTTTAAAAATCACCAAGCATCTATCAAGCAATTGGAGACACAAATTAGTGAGATAACTCAACAATTTGCAGAACGTCCACAGGGAGCATTGCCAAGCAATACAATGACGAATCCTACAGATCAAGTGATAGCAATAAGAATAGTGGAAAACGATCCACCCAAGGCTCCTGTAAAAGTTAAAACATATGTACCTCCACTTCCATTCCCCAAAGACTTCGATAGAAGTTAATGAAGGAAAATATTCATGCTATAACTACAAGGAGTGAGGTACAATTTTCAGATATTACTATGAAATGACCAGAAAGAAAAGATGATCAGGAATATGTTGATGAAATTATAAAAGAGGAAAAATCTACACCCGCCTCAATTGAGAATGAAGAAAGTACAAAAGCATCAACTATCAACTCACCAAGTTTAGTTAAGGCTTACGTGTCTCCCATTCCTTTTCTCAAAGGCTCAAGAAGAATAAACAAGATATAAAATTTGAAAACTTTCTTGATGTTCTNCGGGAGAACAAACCAAGTTTGGGGGAGACGTTTCATCAATATATACAGAAAACAGACAAAGTATTCAATCAGATTGATACTAATTTTCAAAATCAGCAAGTATCTATCAAGAAGTTGGAGACACAGATTGGTCAGATAACTCAACAACTTGCAGAGCGTCCACAAGAAGCATTGCCAAGCAATACAATGACGAATCCTACAGATCAAGTGATAGCAATAAGAATAGTGGAAAACGATCCACCCAAGGCTCCTGTAAAAGTTAAAACATATGTACCTCCACTTCCATTCCCCAAAGACTTCGATAGAAGTTAATGAAGGAAAATATTCATGCTATAACTACAAGGAGTGAGGTACAATTTTCAGATATTACTATGAAATGACCAGAAAGAAAAGATGATCAGGAATATGTTGATGAAATTATAAAAGAGGAAAAATCTACACCCGCCTCAATTGAGAATGAAGAAAGTACAAAAGCATCAACTATCAACTCACCAAGTTTAGTTAAGGCTTACGTGTCTCCCATTCCTTTTCTCAAAGGCTCAAGAAGAATAAACAAGATATAAAATTTGAAAACTTTCTTGATGTTCTCAAGAAACTCCAGATCAATATTTCGTGGATTGATGCGATATTACAAATTCCAATCTACACAAAATTTTTGAAAGCGATGTTGACAAAGAAAAAAAGCTTCCGGAGTTTGAAATTGTGGCATTAACAGAGGGAAATAGTATAAGAGTGCAAAACAAATTGCCTCCCAAGTTGAAAATTCCAAGGAGTTTTACTTTGCTCATTTCAATTGGAAATTCTTGTGCTATTAATGCAATATGTGACACGGGAGCTAGTATAAATCTAATGTCATATTATGTTCATAGGAAATTGGGATTAGGTGAAGTCAAATCAACATCAATAACGCTACAACTAGCTGATACAACACTTTCAAAACTACGTGGCAAAGTTGAGGATGTGCTCATAAAAGCAGAAAGTTTAATATTTTCGGTGCACTTCATTGTCCTCGATATACCAAACGATTGAGACATTCCAATTATATTAGAGCGACCATTCTTAGCAACGGATTGAACTTTAATTGACACGAAGAATGATGAGCTAATATTGAGGGTGGAGGACAAATAAGAAATATTTAATATTTATACCCCACTTGAGAAACATTCCAACAACAATAATTGATGTAGAATTGACAAAGAAGAGCCACCTGATCAACGAAGCTGTCAGAATAGAAAATCAAATTTTGGTGGACTTCTTGATAGATATGAAAATATAAATATCAAAATATGGAGATAAAAAAGGGGGTGCATAAATGAAAATTGCACAAAGTGAAATGATGGCATAAATTGGTTCTAGCCACCATGATCAAATATGACACAAAGTCAAGCTAATGATATTAAAGAAGCGCTTCTTGGGAGTAGGGGTGGGCGTGGGTTGGGTTGGGTCGATTTTTGCCTCAACCCAAACCTAACCCAATATGAGTGGTTTGATAAAAATTTAATCCAACCCTATCAAGTATCGGTCGGGTTAGGTTGGGTTGGTCGGTTTGGAACAACTTGTCAACAAAAATTAAAGTCGTCTAATTTTCTATATACTAAATTCGAATAGACAAAATTAAATAGTAAATAAATAAATAAAATTATATATTATTTAATTCAATCATCATTAGCTGAGCTTACAAAGAACAAAATGCATTTCATATAACATGGAAAACATATATTACATTTCTTGTGGGAAAAACAATAAGCTCTTCCTCTAAAATACAGCAAGGTAATGTACACTATCTATTCATACTTTTTAGGTTCCTTTTACTTTTTAGGCATTTTTTTCTAAATATACAGGTTAGGTTGGGCGGGTTTATTCGGTTTTTATGAGTTAACTCGTAACCGACACAACTAGCCAACATATCCAACCCACCCAACCCATGTAAAAACAACAAAAAAACCAACCCAAACTGGTCGGGCTGGTTCAGTTTGGGCAGGTACGGTCGGGTTTTGCCCATCCCTACTTGGGAGGCAACCCAAGCTTTTTTTTCTTTTCCTTTTTATTTATTATGTTTCGAATTTTAGGATTATTTAATTTATTTTAAGTTTATTTGTGACTTTTTATCTGTATCATTCTTCTTCTTCTTCTTAGATCTTTAATATGTTAGTTAGTTTATTAGATGTTAGAGTTAAGTAACACTTGTTCCGATTATTTGATTTTAATGTTTTATTTGATTTTTCAGGAATATAACGTCGTGAAACATTTAAACCAACATTGACCAAGGAGCCAACGGGATCAATAGGAAAGCTAGCAAATGAATTACATGCTTTATCATGGGAGTTATTTCTTCACTTTTTTCCCCACCCCTTTATATGTATATTTAGAATTGAAGACATTGAGGATAATGTTCATCTTAAGTTTGGGAGTATTTAGTTGGCCTATGTTGTATGTGATTGTGATTGGCATGTTGCGTGTGTTTAGCTCATAACTAGTGCTGCATGCTTGTGTGAGTCGGGTTGTCTTGTTTCTATGATGAATATAGTTGAGAGCATGTATTGGTTTGTGAATGGTGATGAATCATGTGCTTGAGTTTTAATTACCACTTATCCATTATAAATGTGACAATCATTTTTCACTAAAATGAGGTATAGCGTCATACAAGAACATGAGGTTCATATGCTTAGGTGTTAGAAATGACCTAGATGCTTAACCCTGTATACCATGATTCACAATATCCCTCAACTATAAATATATTTGGAACGTATTAACCGGTGAAGGAGAATTTTTAGGATTGTGGTGATTCCGTGCATGTAATAAGATTTATGTGGAATGTTTCAACTTTCGAGTAGATGCTTGGTGATGACCGAACGCTAAGAATCTAACCCTCGAATTATGTTGCTTCAAAATTCATTGAATTAGCTTATGTCTCACGCTGGCACATTTTTCACTTGAGCGATTAAGTCTGTATGGTATCTTGAAACCTGATACCCTTCTGGTATTCAAAAGTCGGGAAGTTACCGACTACAAGCTCGCTACAGGGATCAAGAAGAGAAAAATTGGTGAGGTCAACAAAGGGCTATAAAAAATGATTCATTGTTGGGGGCCTAGATAACTAGTGGGTTTGAATCACTTAATAGAAGCTAGTTTGTTGAGCACTTACTATTGGGAAAATTATCAGATGAATAGACTGTTGACATTACCGGTTGAACAAAACCAAATTAGAGAGGTGTGAGAACGTGAAACGTGAAACTAACCTTAGAATTACTGTTGCGTTTTTTTATATATCGCAAGTGTACGATATCGTAACAAGTAATATAGTGGACTTTTGAGTCCGGATTATCGTTCCCACGAGAACTATACTTTAGATCTTAATCTAATTTTTCTAACATTTATTCGACGAAAGCAAATAAATAATTATGATGATATATCCTAAATACTT